>JAQFYD010000464.1:0-18826 GCA_034694225.1 Bourletiella hortensis | reverse complement strand
CAGGGTTGGCGCTGTCGGTACAAGGATAGTGACATCTGCGTGACTTTCATTGGCATGTGAGTGGTCTTGGTCCACATCAACACTTTTGGTTGGATGAGTTTCATGAAGACTGGCTGTAGTGGGTGTCTCAGCGATCGGTTCAGAAATAGAAGTAACAGTTGTTGTCTCAGTATCCGCTTGTGTGCTCAATGAGACTGGTGCTGGAACCCGGCCGCTGAGCTTTGAGTTTGATTCAGGGCTGTTTGCTACAGCGTCATGTGTCCCCACTGTGGTCGGCAGGGTTGGCGCTGTCGTTACAGGGGAAGTGTCATCCGCTTGACTTTCATCGGCATGTGGGTGGTCTTGGTCCACATGAACACTGTTCGTTGGATGATTTTCAAGAAGACTGGCTGTAGTGGGTGTCTCAGCGAATGGTTCAGAAGTAGAAGTAACAGTTGTCGTTTCAGCATCCATTTTTGTGCTGAATGAGACTGGTGCTGCAACCTGGCCGATGAGCTGTGAGTTTGATTCAGGGCCCGTTGCTACAGCGTCACGTGTCCCCACTGGGGTCGGCAGAGTTGGTGCTGTCGTTACAAGGGACGTCACATCTGCGTGGCTTTCATCGGCATGTGAGGAGTCCTGGTCCACACTGACACTTGGGGTTGGATGGTTTTCATGAAGACTGGCTGCAGTCGATGTCTTAGTGATCGCTTCAGAAATAGAAGTAACAGTTGGTGTCTCAGAATCCACTCGTGTGCTCAATGAGACTGGTGCAACTACCCTGCCGCTGAGCTTTGAGTTGGATTCAGGGCCCGTATCTACAGCGTCTTGGGTGCCCACTGAGGTCTCCAGGGCTGCGTAAGGACTGGTTTGAGTAGATGTCGGAACGAACGATTCTGAAATTGAATTTACAGAACTTGTTTCATATTCAATTAGTTTGCTCTGTGTTAGCTTTTCAGCTATCCGGCCTCTGGGCTGTCTGTTCAACTGCGTATGTTTATCTTGAGTCTGAAGAGGCACCACTGGGGTGTCAACGGTTGGCTTGGTTGCTTGTAAAGTGCTTGGTGGGGAATGGCCTTCACTTTGATACGAGTGAAGTGTACCAACACTCATATTGGTAATCTCGTGGGCTTCGCCCACACTTGTTGCCATTGATGTTGCAGGGAGTGATTCAGAAAATAAAGTAACTGGTGTTGTCTTTGAGTCACTGTCTGATGTCTGGTTGAGTGATGAAGCTATCCTTCCGGTTGGCGCTATCTTTGCATTGTTGTTTTTAAATTGTTCGTCAAACGGCCGAACCTTGATATCATGGTCTTCTGTAGGTGTTTTTTGTTCGTTCTTTCCTGAACGGTTTCTTGGGGCAGGGATTATCGTAGTTGCCTGAAGCTCGGTTTCTTTTTTATTTTGTTCATTGGTGATTTGGTTTTTTAAGTGGTAATGATGGTTGGTTTTATTTTTCTGTAGTTTCTTGTTTTGATCGTCGTTGCTTTTTCTCAGCTCAATTTTGAACAGGTTAGTTGTTTGATTGTTTGACTTTGGCGGACGATTCTCATGCAAATATGGATTTGTGACTGGATGTTCGGATGGTTTCCCCTTTTCGCTCATGTCATCGTGCGTATAAATTGAGGTTTGATGTTCTTGGGGTTTGTCTTTATGGGCTGGAGGATGGAGAGGTGGTTTTGAGGATAATTGTTGCTTGGAGTGGTGTGGACGCGAGAGGGCTGCTGTTTGATGGAAAGCGGTATGTAATCTTTGCCTGGGGTTCTTAAGAGGGAACGTAGTGTAATGCTTTTCTGGCTGGTCCTCTTCGGTTTCAACATGCAGATGCTCCTCGGATTCTTCATGGGATAGTATGCCGATAGGTTTCACTTTGCGAAACCTGTGTTTGGCAAAATGGGGATCTTCGTACCCTGGTCTACCTTTTCGATTTTTTTTTCGAAACCTTTTCTGTGGGGATGGATACCAGAAATAAGGTTGAATATAGGGCACAGTTTGGATCATTGGTGGATGGCCAAACGGATGGTAAGGATGAACCTGCCAGGGAGGGACGACTGCTGGCAAACCAGGGTACCCGTGGATTTGGTACCACGAATCAGGCCCTGCATTTGAAAGAACCATTTCATATCCAAGGGAGCGGTCGTCGCTTTTCTTTCTGCTTCCAATTACTATGAGTGGCTGTTGTAACACTTTGCTTTCTAAATAACAAGGGAAACATTTAGTTTAGCACACCAAATAGTGTCTCGAAGGTAACAGAGCTCTTACCGTTTCGGTACTGAAAAATCAAGGAGGCTGCCAATTTTTCGGCTATCATCATAGTTGGCAAAGCCGTTGCGGCTAAAGGGATTGAAGGCATCACGGACGCATCACCAACCCGCAGACCCGGAACTCCTTTCACCCTGTTCCAGACAATAATTTACTCCATAGGATTTATCTCAACGGGTGCAAAAATAGTCTAAACTACAGCATACTTCAATTCTGGGTCGACAACTGTGTCACTGTGAGTAGGGTCACCCATCTTACATGTCCCTGCCGCGTGGTATGCAGACTCAACTGTGTGGCGAATGTAGCACCTCCAATATTCCGTCGACCTAAACGTTTTGTGACTACATGCGCGATATGGCAATCCTTTGTACCTCGCACCGAGTCTCTTAAAAACGTTTGTGTGCTCAAGGGTGTGGAAGCAAAACTTCACACCTAGGGAGAATGATACTTCGGATATACTGGAATTTTCGGTGTTAAAATCTACTGTAAAGAAATTATAGACCAACGTATGCACTCACCTTCAATTATGACATCGATGTCAGTAGTGTCCGTTAGGTATCCGACATCCAGCTGGGTAATACGAGCGTGCTTAATGGGACTCTCATTTGGGTTCAGAAAAAGTCTACCACGGCTACGGGGTCGACTTAAAACAATCGCACACTTAACCCCGCTTGTCTCGTTGTCAAGGTTTTGGTAGAACACTTGTAGGTCAGGTCGATGGAACTGTTTGTCACTTAACTTTGCCCTTGACGATGAGATGTACGCGAATGATTGACCAAACTCGAGTGACGCGGACAATGGGCCTGTAGAATGGAAAAACGACGTGTAAAGCCTAATAAAATCTTGAATGAAGAAGCTGCAGAAATGTACTACCGTCATGGTGACGATCATAGGTTTTCAAATCTTCATCCGTCAAGTTATCCCTTAGGTTCCATGCTTCACTAGGATTCACATGAAATGGTCCTATTTCCAATGTTAAATGATCCAGCAGGTTTTCTCCGACCGGAATATGCGACACTGGTTCAATCTGTTGGTACGCCATTCGAGTGATTTCCTCCATAGTTACAAATGTAAATTAACTGGTACGCATGTGAAAGAATTACCTTTACTCGCTGGAGTTGGTGTTCAGGTCCTATTCCTGATTGTATAAGTATTTCAGGCGTCATGTAAGTTCCAGCAGTGAGGATAACTTCTTGCGCTGCGAAGGCCTCATAAGCGAGGCCATGACGTTCGTACGTTACTCCCGTTGCTCGTTTATCTTTTATTATAACCTAGAACATCAATTATCGCCCCACTTAAGGGATCTGAAGGGTATGTAAGACCAAATGCTTTACCTTCGAAACTTCTGAATAACGACGAACTGTTAAATATGAACTTTGTCTCTCAAAATCCTCTATGTAGGCATGGTAGGCATTAACACGTCGTCCCGACTGAGTCAAGAATCTGGTGTAGCTAAATCCTACATAATTTTTGGTTAATTACTTGGGTAACATCTGTAAGAAATTTTCACTAATTAAACCAACGCACCAGTGCGTTGTGGGCTATTCCAGTTGATGAACTTGAAACCGTTTTCTAGTCCTGCCTGAATCCATGGATCAGTGTTTTCATTTTTCGTGATGTTGTTCACCTCTGGTACTGAAATTTTTAAAATAGCAGCGCGCATGTCGGTGACTAAAACTTGCATGTTAGTATTTATTACATGATTCATTTCCAGTCATCTGCAATTCAGCTTTTTCAAAGTATGTCACTACATCCTTATATTTCCAGCTACTGTCTCCTGTTAGCTCCGCCCATTCGTCATAATCATCTGGGGCTCCCCGTTCAAAAATCATGTGACTTTCCGCTGTGCTTCCACCCATCATCTTTCCAGCCGGGACCCGGATGTGCTATACTTCCAAATTGTAAAATGATAAATATTCACACAGGACATGTGAAAGCATCAGCTGGCCTTACCCCGTCATTGGCCTGTCCTGCATTTTGCTGCTTAGTGGATATAAAGTGATAATTAATTTGGGGCAGATCCGTGGTAAATTTTGTCACAAGGGGTGTCTCTAGAAGGGGAGGTGGATTTCCTCCGGCCTCGAGAAGCAAAACTGTGAATCTTTCTTCTGCTAATCTTCGTGCCAAAACACATCCTGCAGCGCCTGCTCCCACTGCACAGAATTAATTAGCATTCAACTGAGTCCCGAGAATGTCTTTAAGAGTCCTGTTACCCGCCGACTTACCTACAATGAAGTCAAAGCGGTCTTCTGCAGGTGTGGGGGACAAAGTTTGGTTTTTCCAGATCTCTTTGTCATACTTCAAGAACTGATTTGTGTATAAACTTATCAAAACTGGAATGGAGGCCAGAAAGATGGCGGATGCTGACGTCATTTTCAAGCTTCAACGCCAGCGTGTGAAAGATGGCCTCTAAAAATCCGGTGTGTCCTCCTCACTGGGGAAAGACATACGGATATTTGCTTCTACGTTTCCTTATATGGTGATCTTTCATGACGCCGGCATCGTCGAAAACATGTGTCGGGCTTACGGCTCAAGCAATTACGGAAAACTGTCATGCTTCAAGCTTCAATGTCCTTTGTGATATTCTAATAGCTTCCGCCAAGAATTGTTTTAGTTGCTGTTTCAAGTCATGGGAATTATAGTGCTTATCACCTTGGGATTGCCAAGGCTACTGGCATAAACCTCCTTACGCAACGTGAACGCGAAATTTACGGCTTCTTTTGGGCATCAAGTAATTATGTTTATTCTTAAAGACGTCATATTTATTTATGAATTTACAGTTAATTCATTTACTTCGGTGAATAGAAACGTGAATTCAAGTTCGCGTGTCGCCAAAGGCGTGAGTCGAAAACAATTTACATTTTAGGTAATATGATTTTTTTCCATACGCTGATTCCTCAATGGTCCTTCTTTTCAGGCTCAGTCTTGGGTATAGCTTCTGTAGTCTCATCTGGTCTTCGTCGCAAATCAGGAACAGATTCACTCTGAGTTAAAGTGTGATGAATGGCGTCTACTTGCGGATTAACGCTTGACGTGCTTGTAGACAGGGGATCTGATGAAACTATCGGGGGGTGAGATGTTACTATGGAGACCGGATCCTGTTGCACAGGTAATGTTGAGTACTCCTCAGATTTCACTCCACTCATAGGGGCGTTCGCAACATCAAGAGACACTGGCACTGCAGTCACGTAGCTTTCCGTCTCTAGAGCCTCTGAAGCAGTAGTGCTTGCTACAGTGCTGGAAACGTGCCTCGAAGGCAGCACTACTTCGAAGTTAAGTGTAGCAACATCAGCCTGCCCATTTGACCGAGTAAAGCTTTTATTTCTTCCAGCAGAGTCTCCTGTTAGCGCTGATTCTCCGATTGCTGTTCTATTCTCTGGTAAACTAACATTTATGTGACTTTTTGAGTCGATGACGTCTTGCTGTGGACGGATGCTAGCTGTTGTCACTGACGCTGCAGTAGGTTCAGCTGTCCAAATACTTTGGGGAGTTGTCAGAACAGGTTCATCTACATTCGGGATCGTAGAAACATGAGGGGCTTCACTAACTGTATTTGGAAAATGACCGCTAGCTGAATGATCAGCTGCTGTCTGCTGAAGATTATTTTCCTCCAGGGCAAAGTAGCTGTTTGCAGGAATTTGAGTTACGTGTTGCTCATCAAATAACAATCCATCTTGGCTACCAGTTATTCCAAAACGATCTGCAGTTATTGCGGACGGCACTGTCGTCAAAAAGTATTGCAAGGGAATGGAGCCTGTCGTTACTTGAGGAACTCTTAACTCACTGGTTTTATTTCCTATAGAGGCTTGAATGTCAGTAATATGAGGTTGCTCCTGTTTCTCAGGGATTCCAGGCTCTGTTACCTGCAAGTTTATATTTGATGCATTTGTTGCCAAGAACTGGTACTGATTTTCTTTCTGGTTGGATGAAAACAACGCGTTTGTTGGTGAGGGCTGTAGGCCTTCTGTCACAGCATTAGATGGCTGTTTTTCTGCGGACGACAGCTGCTGTTCTGTGAATGGGTATGGTGTTTTTGCAAGTAATGGTATTCGCTCTGTTGTTAAATGTGGCGGTTCTATATCTGGAGAGGGTACTACTGTGATGGATGATGGTAGCTGTTCTTCGAGCACAGAGGATTGTACTGTGGGTTCTGATGGCTGACTTGCGGGTAAAGATGACGGTTCCGTTGTTGAGTTTGGCCGATCTATGGATACAGCGGTCTGTTCCGTGGGCGACGATGGTTGCTTTACAGGTGCAGAGCTTTGTTCTTTTGCTAATTGTGGTGGGCCTGTCACTAGGAGATCATGTTCTTTGTGTGAGGAGAGCTGTTCAACATGAATGTATGGTAGTTTCTCTGCCTCTGGAGGCAAAAGTGAGTGTTGTTCCTTCGACTGAAGTTGTTGTCCCTCGGACACAGGTGAATTTTGTTCCATTGGTAACTTTGTATTCTTTGCCACTGAATGTTTCTGTGCATCAGAACTGGGTGGTTGCGTATTCGCAAGAAGTTGCTTCTCTTTACTGCTATCCTGTGATTCCACCGGTGTTGGTTGTTTCACTGTATCTATATACGCAATTTGATGTTGTTCTGGCAGCCCCTGAGGCGACTTAGAAACAGATTGCCGCTGCGCTGTCGAAAATGACTCTCCGTTGGCATTGGTCTGTGCTGTTTCGTTTGGCACTGCTTTAAGTTGGAGTGAAAGTTTCGGTTGGCTGGTTGACAAATTTTTCAGCAAGATTTGATGAATCATCTCACCCTGTGTGATTCCGTCAGTTTCTGAAAACGGCTGCTGTTGGTTCCATGCAACCTGTTGTTGTTGGGGCACAGACTGGCTCTGTTTTGGCAAAGACGGCTGAAGATCTGGCAATAACTGTGGCTTTCCCCCTGTAGGTACCATCACTATTTTATTTTGTAACAGCAATGATTTTTCCTGCGGAAGAATTTGTTTTTCTTGGGATGATAGAGACTGCTTTTGGGGCAAAGGTTTTTGCGCACTGTGCGACGTCAGTTCTGCTGGTTGCACTTCGGGTACGGTCGGCAGTTTTTGTGCTATACGAGGTTGCTGCTTAGGCAAAGACTCCAGTTGATGTGGTAGAGGCCTTTGCTCCTGTTGCAGCAGAGATACCTGATTTTGGAGTTGAGGTACTTGCTGCAGCTCCGATGGTACATGGTTCTGTGCTACACGCACTTGCTGAGTATCCAAGGGCAGAATTTGTGACGCAGGTGCTTGCGACTGAGTTGCTCGATTCTGTGGTAAAGCAACTTGGTCTCCGTAGCGCAGTCCCTGTTGTTGTTGTGGTAATGTTGTTTGTTGCTGTGGCGATGGTACCTGTTGTAACGGTAAAGTTGTATCTAGCTGTGGTAGTAATGCTTGCTGATGTTGCGGAGTTCCCTGCTGCTGCGATAACGGCGCTTGCTGCTGCGATAACGGCGCTTGCTGCTGCGGTAACGGCGTTTGCTGCTGCTGCGGTAATGGTGCTTGCTGCAGCTGCGGTAATGGTACTTGCTGCCACTGCGGTAATGGTGCTTGCTGCTGCTGCTGCAGAGGTGCCTGTTGCTGAAAAATCTGTGGAGGTGGAGTAGGAAGTCGCAGGTTTTGAGATTGCGACTGAAAACCATTCTGTGACTGAAATTGCAAGTTTTGCTGCTGTGACTGGGATTGGAAGTTTTGCTGCTGTGTCTGCGATTGCGATTGGAATTTTTGTTGATGAGACTGCCAGGCCGGTTGCTCCTGTTGAGCAAAAGAAAATCCCTTGTCAGTTCCTATGGCAGGCTGAGGTAACATATCTGATTGCATTTGTGGTCCAGAAATGGGAACTCGTGGGTACTGGTATAAGGGCGGACTGTGCGGCGCAAAAACTTTGTTTGCACCTGTTTGCTGAATCGCAGCACTGAACTGAGCCTGTCCTCCTGGCATATTTTGATTATTAGTTTCTTGAATGACTCTCCATGGCTGCTGAGTACCCTGAGTCCCCTGCCACATTTGGGCCGCAACAGGTAAAGCTTGAGCCACCCCTAATTGGTATGCTGGTGACCTGAAAGGTCCCCCGTTTGGACCTCCGCCTCCAAAGTACGTGCCTCTTCGGTCCCATGTTGGATTTCTTACAACCTGATCAGACCCTATGCCATTACTATTTGTATTTCGAAATCTCGACCTTGCAAAGTCTGACTGGGTGTTTCCCTGAAAAGGAGAATTCTGTGGGAATGGAACTGAAGAAATACCAGGTAATTTTCCAAAATACTCCGGCGGCCCGTTCGACTGTGCAGACTGTGCTTGTAATTCTGGTACTTGTGACGGATATTGAGCTCCAGGGTAGATGGATCCAGTAGGTCGCTGACTGCCCTCCACTGTATTATAATACGGTGGAGCTACATTTTGGGGTGGACCGATGAAGGGAGGGAAGCCAAGTTGGTTGGGAAGGGCACCCGGTTGTACATATTGTCCGGATGTGACGACTTGGCCAGGTGTAAACGTTTCACCCTGTTGTTGTCTAATGGCATGCTGGTACCACTGATTATCGCTGGGGGCTTCAAATGCTAATGTACGCGAGCTTTTCAACGAGCTTTCAAGCGGCACAGGCGCAGTCGTAGACCTGGAAGTTTTGGTCGCACCTACAAATGTGGACTAAACAATTATGTGAACTATCCAACCACTCAAAAAGTGCTAATACAGGTATTAATAACTAGCCTCACCGTCTACATATAACTGCAAGATCTGTTCCGCCAGTTTTTCCGCAATCATCATAGTTGGTTCGTCTGGCCCAGCTCCAGTAATAGCCGGCATGACCGATGCGTCCGCAACTCGTAAGCCTTCCACACCTCGAACCCTGAATTTAAAATCCCATATCATTTCACATATCTAGTATCAGTTTAATGGTATTGGAAATTATTACTTCAGCTCTGAATCAACAACTGCTTGCGGATCATCTGATTTACCCATCCGGCATGTTCCTGATGCATGATACGCAGACACGGCCGTGGCTCGTACGTAACATTCCCAGTACTCTTTCGATCTAAACTGCAGATAGCTACATCCTTGATATGGTACTGTCGTAAACTTCGCACCAAGTTGTTCAAATGCTTTGGTACGTTCGATCGTGTTTAGGCAAAAGTTTATTCCTACAATTACAGAGACCTGAATGAATTCTAACCCATGAACCTGAACTTTCTGTTCCTACCTTCAATCATAACATCAACATCTCCTGGATTTGAAAGATATTGAAAATCCAACAGAACAGATGCTGGGTCATCAGCGCTTCTGCTAACTTCAGGATTCAACTTTAGTCTTCCTCTACTGTGAGGACGAGCGAGGACAACTACACATTTTACAGTGAGCGACTCGTCCTCTAAATTCTGATAATAGACCTGTACGTCCGGCCAGTATGGTCTCTTTTCCATGACAGTTGCTCGAGATGATGCCAGCGACGCAACAGACTGGCCGTAAACCAATGAAGCTGACAATGGCCCTGTAGCCATTCATGTTAATTTGTAATGAAGTTACTCAAATACTTAATGGAGAGTTAATAGAAAGGTCAATAGAGCCGAACCATCTCCTTGTCCTTCAAATGCACTGAAATCCCCAAATGTTAAGTTGTCATGCAATGACCATGCATGTTCTGGGTTCACATAAAAAGGTCCAACTTCCACCATCACATGGTCCATAAGGTTCTCTCCAACTGGTAGTATCGAAACTGGTTCAACCTATTGGAACAACCAATATTTTCGAAAGTCCCACAACTTTCTAAAACGGTAAACCGAGCCATAAAAAATAGCAAAACTCTTGTCCTTCTACCTTCGCCTGTCTCAACTGTTCAGGTGGGCCAATCCCAGAATTCATGAGAATTACTGGCGAAAGGTAAGATCCTGCGCAAAGGATTACTTCATTATAAGCGAACGCAAGGCGAGGTATGCCATGACGCTCGTATTGTACTCCCACAGCTCGCTTATTTTCCAGCAAGACCTGCACCACGGAAACCTCAAACTGAAGAATTTACTATAGAAAGCACGTAAATCATAACCACATACCTTTGTGACTACCGAAAATGGACGAATAGTTAGACTCTGTGTGTAATTATTTTCAAGGTAAGCATGATACGCATTCACGCGACGGCCAGTAGGGTTCAAGAATTTTGTGTAGCTAAATCCTGTAAGTGTCAAACAGAAACTTTGAATACGTGACACAGAACTTACGGACCCTTTAGGGAAAGTAAAGAGTACCAACGGCTTCTGGTCCAGTGGCATTTCGGATTGTAAATCCAAGTTCCTTCCCGGCCTGTATCCAGACATCCTTATCCTCAATTGCCGCCGATTCGTATGAATGCTCACCTAAGGTCATGATACACGTCCCTGTCATTTTAATTTTGTAAATATAGGCAAATTAATCTTGCATTCCATACCAGTGTGATTTCCCTTCATTTCTTTCTCTGCCTTCATGAAGAATTTGAGAACGTTCTCATGTTTCCAGCTCGAATCTCCAGTTATATCGGCCCAGTCATCATAATCAATTGGGCTTCCTCGTTCAAAAATCATCTCGGTTTCCGCCGTACTTCCGCCCAGCATCTTCCCTGCTGGTGTTTTAATAACCTGCAATTAAGTTTTTAGCACAGTAGCTTAAACAAGTTCAGCTACACAGGGATTTGATCAACACTTGCCAACACACACGCAAGCTTACCCGATCACCACCGAATCCTGCATATTTCTGTGGAGTTGACTCAAACAAGTAGTGAACTTTAGATATGTTTGTGGTATATTTTGACAGGAGAGGTACATCTAACAACGGCGGAGGTGGACCGCCGGCTTCAATGAGCAACACTGTAAAATTTTCGTCAGCGAGTCTTTTTGCTATCACACATCCCGCAGCACCCGCTCCAACTACGAAATGGGCAAAAGTAGCTTGTCATACTAACAAAAATTACTTACAAGCCTACACGTAAGCTTAAGGCAGAATTTACCCAAGATGAAGTCGTAACGCTCTTCCCTTGGAAGACCCAAACCTGAAGGAGCCTCATCAAATGCGTATTCCTTATCATGTTCTTGGTACCGATTAGCGTAAAAGTTAATAAGAAACGGAATGGAGGCAAGGAGAATATTTGTGGCAATAGTCATTCTCGTCTGTATTCTTCATAACGCAATTGCAGAATGAATGTTGACGTCCCTCCGCGGTAACCGTGTAAAAGTCAATTTCTTAGTCGGCTCACATTTACAATTGTCCTACCGCCATTTTCCCACAGTCTAATTTCATTTTTACTGTCCATTGTAATATCGAACACTACCACGAAACTCAAAAAGTTTTGTAGTGAGCCATGAATCCTCCAGATTTCAATTGTGCCTATGCCATTATCCACATGAGTCAGCTGTCGTCATGCTTACAATTCCACTGAGCCTTCCAGATGTTCCGTAATTCATGACTTCTCGCGCAGTTTTCACATGTTTTGCATTTAGAAATCCTTCTTGGAGGTTACTTCATATAATTAGAAAATCATGTTTGCTAAACAAGCATTCATTGCTCCTCTTGAACCATTCGATCTCGTGGGGTGGAAAAATATTTACAAGGTAAGTCTACAACACTATAGGATTTGCAAGTAAACATACGCGTGACTTGGAACAATTCATTTCTACTGATGATGCTACCCATCTCTCCAAACAAGTGAGGAATGTAAATGCAAATTCGGTTGTTTAATGTAATGATCCTAAGTCATCATCTCTGAAACTTGTCAAGGCTCAAACAGCCATCAACAACTTTTAGTCGTATTAACACAGTGTTACTTGATACACTGCTCTAATTTACTGCTGACAATGGGCCTAAATTTTGGAAAACTTTTGTTTTGTCTGCTCCTTTTAGGGGTAGCCGTCTATTCGCAGGAACTGCTTGAGGAAGATGACTGGGAAATAAACGTTTTCGGTAAGCTTTTCCTACTTTCCAGTCATTGCCCAACTTGAATTTGAAATTATTTTACACAGAGGTTGAGGATGCATGCCCTGTACACAATGGAACCGAATCTTCATGTCCAGTGCACGAAAAACAGTTTTCCCCTTGTGCTGAGGACTACCAATGCAAAGTTGGCAGTCGATGCTGCCAAATTAAGGGCTGTCCTCTACCTCATTGCGTGGATACTACCGAAGGGACAATTAGTGAGCCTAATCCAGTTGGATTGTCTAAGCCTGTAAAGCGTCCTAAGCGCAAGGTCGTTCGTCGCTGTACGGCATGCTCCTGCCAAAGGCTCTGCCGATCGGATAACGATTGCAGGCGAGGGTCCAGAAGAAAGTGCTACCGTAACTCATGCAGTAGTTACTGTATCAGAGGTTGAAATCTTACCTTCGGAGACAACAAAATACAATCTTAAAGACTCGCTAAGATCTTTTTGGCATAAATAGTAAGTGGAAAACTTCAGATAAACACGTTTCCAACCTTGAAATTTAATGTTTGAATAAATTCACACAATCCTGTGCCAATGTAACATCATGGATAGTATTACTGTGGAGCGTTTATTCACTACACTAGTTTTCGTTATCCCAACTTCATTTCTATTGTAATATTACTATTCATACAGGTTTGTAGCTCTATTCGTTCGAGTGTGAGAGGCACCGTCAGCAGCAATTATGTATGCGGTATCACACACCTCTTACAGCAAATGGTGAAGATGCTTGAAAATTTGTTATAAAACAAGCCCAAACTTTAGACTCTATGTACATCAGGACAAGTTTTACTTACTAGCAACATTAGCATGCGAAGACAAGTAGATGACAGTCTAAGGAAATTCACGCGGTTGTTTTCACAAATCAAACATCACAGGGCCTGAACTTGAAGAGCTGTAATCAGTTGCCAGTCATTTATGTTTCCCCGCTGAGTCTGAGGATTAGTAAGCTGAAGCTGAAACTTTGTGCAACAGAACTCAGTCGCTGGTGCCGGAATCTGAACCTTTGGTGTTTGAACAAGTGTATACTTATGACTTCGGTTCTCCTTGCTGAGGCCGAAATTTACCTACGGAATGAATTCGAAAAGAAAATCATCGTTCAGACTGAATATTGTATGACATGTAAATTTTGTACCTCCACTGAAATACGATATAGCTTTTGCTGTCCATGATGGAAATGAACTGGTGGATCAATAGGCACCTCCACGAAGTAACCAGCTAGTACGTTGCAAGTCGTGCTGAATTTAGCAGGCAGTTGTTTTCCGTTAGATTGGTAAAACAATCTATTTTGATCTACTTCTTCAATTTGAATCTGACCACGAAGATATTCATCCATTTCTCGGTTATCAACGATTAAAGCTGGACAATGGATTCTAACACCCGTTAGGGCCACCCCTTTAGCTCCACATGACGGCATTTGTTTTGCTAAATTGACCGGTGACAACTTTGTTGTACCGCCTGCATAAAAACTGGCGTAGAGGAAACCGCCATGTAATCGAGTAAGCACGGAATCCAGAAACTATGATAAGAATCAGTGTGAGCGATCATAGCATTTTGAACTACCTACCTGAAGCAGTCGTTCATTTTAAAAGCCTTCTCAAAGCATCTCCTAACTTCTGGCGGGGACGGTGAAGGTGAAACATAGATTTGCACCAGGCCTCTACAGCGACGTTCGACAGTACTAACCACAAACGTTGAAGCTATAGAGAACCCTAACGAGCCAGGGGCCGCTAGCGTCGAATGCTGATCAGCGCGCCCTGCGGCAGTGATGTGCGTTAACGTACCCACTCATAGGCCGTTGTTCATTTAATTTCAGTGTATTTAACAGATTTAATTACAAGTTAATTAAGCATGGAGTGAAATAAATTTCATGATTTAATGCAGGATTTATTGAATGCATTTTTTAATTATTAGAATTTAAACATAAAAAGTGGTTAAAAAACTGCAAACCGGGGACAAGGGTTGCTTCCGCAGCCCATGGAAATCCTGAAAGAGAAAAATTAAAAATTAAGTGGATGGATTATTTAGATGGCCGTAGACAGACAATTTTTTTGTACTAGTACGCACGTGAAGACTAAAATACGTATTTTGTTGAAATTGAAAAAAACGGTGACTGGGCACTATGCTATCGATTTGCTCGAAAAATTTCAAACTATAGCTGTCCCCACAAGAAAGAGTTAATTTTTGTTTCATTTAACACGAAAATCTGTAATTTCAAGAGTTATAGTTTTTTAAGTAAATTGTAAATTACCACATAGAATAGAACATTTCAAATTTTTCCAAACGCGGAAAATGAAGCTCAGTCCGTGACGGGCTAGCTGGTGATTACAAAAACTGAGCCCTGTGACCTCGCACTGTTCATCTAAATTAAAATTTTAACACAATGCATATCAAAAATTTCTTCGATTTATACAAAAAATAATTTTTACATGAACTCTGTGTGGTTCTACGAAGCACGGAAATGTACAACTCACGCGGTTTTTAAAACGGAGTGGTTCCCGTTCGCAGTATCCCAATTCACATTCGCAAAGCCAGAAAACAAAACTGTAGCCAAAATCTGTAAAAATTAAACACAATATTGTTATTAAACTTGTTACCATCTCCGATAATTTCACTAAAAATGGTAAAATTCGATTACCTTCCTCGGCTTTTCCGTTTACCAACGGAAGAAACTCTGGCCCCTGATTTCAAACATTCACTCAGCGACGTTACACCAAGAAATTTTTGCAGACACAAGAAAATTTTATATATTTTGAACACCACAGTTCTTTCACTTTAATTAATTTTAAGGAATCGTTAATTTTAATATGAGAAAAAAACTGTCAAATGAACTGGAATCTACGTAATTCTTACGAGCGGTGCAATTTGAGTGGGTGCATTAGTGCACCTCTTCCGCCGCTACGTCAACAGAGGCGCTGAGCTTTAACCGCTTGGGTTCTCTGCTTGCCTGGAAACCGTTGAAAACATAGGAGCAGAACCATTTCAGATCGTGTGGCAATAAGTAATTGCACGTACTTTTCAACTGCGGGTCAGTCGCTATGAAGTATCGATACAGATTGAGCACAGTGTCCAGTTCCAAGGGGGAAGAAGAATCCACTACGATACGGAATTCGTTTGGCGTCATGGATGGAAGTCTTATGAGCGGCAGAAATTTTTGCATTTCTGTAGCTATGGTTACATTCTCATCACCTCTGTCAGCCCTAGCTTCTGCTAGACTTTGGGCGCAAAAAGTTGTGCAGATGATTTATGACACCTACAATAAAGTAATTGTCATAGGGTAAAGTTACCGCAGAATGACATTAAATAGCTCGCATTTGTTCACACGCAGGTGCTCGAGCCCCAGAAGATAGACCAATGTTTCGTCATCAATGATGTTAAAGCTTTCGGACACTGAGAGTTCAATGAATGATCTAAATAGAAGGCGACAAGCTATTACGTGGGAACACATTCACACAGCCTTCCAATAATAAAACATTCCATTTACCTCGCCATGAACTCCCCAGTTTCGTCCAACAAGTTTAGATAATCGTAGCTCCTCGCAATTTGAAAGGCATTAACTGCATTATTGATATCAGAAGAAGCATCCCGTAGTCCGATATCGACACAAGCGTCGGCCAGTGGTTTCACCATAAAATAGTGTGCAATTTCTAGTACACTCATCCAGTCCGTCTCATCCAAGTCTACTTCATCCGTGTAGAGGAACTGTAATGATTGATTATAACTGCAGAGGTAGCCATGAACATTCACAAAAGGACTTATAGTTTCAATGCGATTACCTTTAGCAATGACCTGACGGCAGACGGTTCAAACTGTGGCAGTGGAATCGCTTCACTCGGCTTCCAGTCACCCGTGAAGTTGGCTCGAAGCATCTCTGATCTTGCCATTAAAAATATTCGATGACATATTTAATCTCCTCCTGCTCGTTACCAACGATAAATATTGCATCGCAGAACTGTTCGTCATACAATATTTTAGAGAAACATTCGGGGCCTGTGTATGGGATGACTAATTCCTCCGTCTTTTCGTTACTGCCACTCGAACAGCTCCGTTTTCTTTTGCTCATTTTTTGGATTTTTAAGGACACGCCACAAATATGAATGATTTGTGTAACAGCACTCTCCAAGCTGGCGTGCAAACTTTGATTAGTAAGTTTAAACTAACTGTGCCGCTTCAATGAATCACGCTTTTATCTATGCATGCTGAGAAATTGAGCAGTTGTTGGCATTTTAATGCTTACCTAATCGCTATCAAATGTTCCAAGTTATTATCACAATTAATGACGGGAAAAGCTAAATGCATGCAAACATGGAGAAGGATGATAACAGATATCCTGAACTGCAGACATAGTCGTCCACGACGTGTTAGACACAGCACGGCTGAATATCCTGTAAATGGTCACTGGGTTGCCAGTGGCAGCTGTGACGAAAGTACCTTCAAGAGCACGCGTTTTCACCTGGACTTACGGTTCACACGTTGATGGATAGCTACAAAACATCTTGAGTAGATATATATGTTACGTCAACAGAAAAAGAAATGACATGAAGTATCATAAGCAAATTTAATACTGTAAAATGCGTTCCCTGACCGGAAGCCACAAGACACCCGACCGCCTCGTGTTGTCGATGAAATATAGCCGACCGTCGTCGGCTTAATGTACAAACTGGCCGACCATCGGCAGCCGACTATTTCTGCAATTTGGCCGATATCCGCCAATCCTCTACGCAAATTACCGGCCAGTAAATATTTTGTAAGCAACGGTCGGCTTAAAATTCAACCTGTCCGAAGGTCGGCAGCCGACGATTACAACAAACCAGCAGACCGCCCACCGTCTTTTATTAAGAATAATCGAACATATAAAGTAAAATTGGTCGATTAGATTACAAGATTCAACAAAAATCTAAGATTTGTTATCTATTATGTTCTATAACTTGAGAAATAATTCGACGAGGAATGTTTGAAAACCATGGTATAACAGTAAGCAAACATAACATAACATAAGGACAAGTTTTTCTTTTGGATCAAATCTCAATTCATTTTATTGCGGATGTTCTGTGTTCCCATGCTATTGCATACACGGCCAGTGCCGCAAAATGAAAATGAAAAATTACCGTCCAACACTGACACAAGTTTAGCAGCAATAAAATCCCCGTGCGAAGTAAGAATGTAAACCCTATTTATAGCCCTGTACTTTGGCCCCTTGGCACCGATCGGTACGTTGCTATGGATATAAGTGTTCGAAATTTTCACACAAAGTTAAAATTCCCTACTAGTTCAAAAGTTAAACCCTCAACATTTGATAGCGGTCATTTTAAGATCACTTTCACCAAAATCAGGCGAGTCTTGCCATGAGAAGCGGTGGGTGCAAAAATGATCTTATAAGGATAATCTTATAAGGACCATCGATGTTAATAAAAATTTATGATACGCATTCATTTATGCCGACGGAGTTGCACTCAGGGAATGATGGACCGTCGATGGTACAAGTGCGTGACTGGAGATGATCCGATAAAGATGAAGCAATTTTAATGCATTGGCAACATATCTTTTCGCAGGTAATGCAAATCCTTGCAATGTGATGCCCATTGAGCGCTACATTCTGTCCTTGTGGCGCTTGTCGAGACGTTGCCATGTATATGGGCCACCGCTTTTAGAGATCAGCATGTTCCAACAAATTCTATGCTACACATTTATTTATGACGTCGGAGTTGCACCCAGGGAACGGTGGACCCTCGATGGTCGATTGAAAAAAGACCGAAAAGAAAATTTACGTTTGTTCACGTAAAGGTAGCACGTGCATGTGAGGCAAATTTGTGGTAAACAATGCATTGTGTATGCATGGTTACAACGCTAACATTGCCATGTAGTGTAGACCTAAGTTTTTGGAATATCTTCGATGTAATTTGAAATGCTATAGGCGTTGCCATGGATTTTAGAAGTGAATTCACGAAATATACCTAAACCACAATGGCTTTCAAGGCCATTATGGCCTTGAAACATTATTTCCTGCGAATTACCGGCCATGTATTAGCATGTAGAAGGTCGTAGCTAATACATGTAGAAACTTTGGTACTGCAGGTAATTCATGGCCGACGATGGCGGCCGCCGGTCGCGGCCATGAATTACCATGCAGAGTTTTTTGGTTCTGATGCAAAAGTGACCCAACCTTTTTCTTTATTTCTGATGCAAAAGTGACCCAACCTTTTTCATTATTTCTGATGCAAAAGTGACCCAACCTTTTTCTTTATTTCTGATGCAAAAGTGACCCAACCTTTTTCTTTATTTCTGATGCAAAAGTGACCCAACCTTTTTCTTTATTTCTGATGCAAAAGTGACCCAACCTTTTTCTTTATTTCTGATGCAAAAGTGACCCAACCTTTTTCTTTATTTCTGATGCAAAAGTGACCCAACCTTTTTCTTTATTTCTGATGCAAAAGTGACCCAACCTTTTTCTTTATTTCTGATGCAAAAGTGACCCAACATTTTTCTTTATTTCTGATGCAAAAGTGACCCAACCTTTTTCTTTATTGCTGATGCAAAAGTGACCCAACCTTTTTCTTTATTTCTGATGCAAAAGTGACCCAACCTTTTTCTTTATATCTGATGCAAAAGTGACCCAACATTTTT
Organism: Bourletiella hortensis; assembly: GCA_034694225.1. Lineage (NCBI taxonomy): Eukaryota > Metazoa > Arthropoda > Collembola > Symphypleona > Bourletiellidae > Bourletiella > Bourletiella hortensis. The sequence continues at coordinate 49 of JAQFYD010000464.1, read as the reverse complement.
CTTTATTTCTGATACAAAAGTGACCCAACATATTTCTTTATTTCTGATG
>JAQFYD010000463.1:0-18852 GCA_034694225.1 Bourletiella hortensis | reverse complement strand
CACTAATAGCGGAACTCATGGGAAAAACAAAAAAAAACATGATTTAATTCGACACTTTGCTCAGTTGTCCTCACATGATGTTCCGCACATAGGGAAGGATCTAAAATCTCTTTACAGTAGCTCCAGCCTTTGGTTTTTTTGACCACGCACGTCATGTGAATATGTATTGAGCTTTGTGACAAGCATTTAAGGGAATCCGTCCTTCATGCAGGTTCAAGTAAGTTGACCGTGACGACGACGACTTGACCAATAGGCGCTCAAAGCCAAATTATGTGAATGTGAATCTGTCAGTTACGCAAATTATTGCCTGTACGTGCTGGTAATCCCTGAAGGGAATACGCCGCGCCAGTCAGTCCGTCCCAAAAGTTACTTAATTGATCCATACGACCGAAGGTTTTTTAACTGCTTTTATGTATCTCAACATGCGTCCAAGTTATTTTAGTCCTCCATTAAGGAAATGCGACGGCACAGAGGAATTGTAGTTGATTCATAAGTGAATTGCAAGGAGGAGCTTCGGCCTATAAAATTTTTGGGGTAAAATTCACAAGACAAGATGATCTTTTTTGCGATTTACTCCGCAGATGACAGGATGTACATTTGAGTTTGCCTGTGTGTATTTGAATACCTGAAAAAGGGGGCCAAGAGGAAGAAGGAGAAGTAATATCTTTGTTGAGTGAGAGAAGTGGAGTGCATACTTTGTTCTCGATATATCCAAAACCTCATTGAGAGCCATCAAGAAACCCTCCAGCGACAATTCATTCATTACACCAGCAACAACTATGAAACTCACGGGCTTTCTTCCAACTTTAACCTGCGTGCGTGCGTGAGTGTTTTTCTATGTGCGTAACAAAAAACCGGCGACCCTTTCGCACCAAAGACTTACAGCCAGCCACCTGAAACACTGAGTGTGAGAGGGGAGCGAGAGAGAGAGAGAGAGCGATCCTACTTTATAAACAACAACTGGAAGGATCCGATTTCCTTGTGGCCTATTAATCCTCTCACCATCGTGTTGATGTCTGTCAATTTTTTCCATGCAAATAACATGCTGTAAAGTTGGATTTGCATTGAGTTGAAGCTCTCAGGAGGATGAAGCGATTCTTAAGATTTGCGATGGGATAAAATTGGAGCAAATGTGGAATTATGGGCTTGGAAGAAACATATGTTGTGATGGGGATGAACATGTGCGTCTCATCATCATGATGATGACAGTGGTTTAAAGGGAGACTTGTGTGAAAAAAGCGTATATTCCAGTGGGGGATGCACAGAATGGGGTTGGTTATGCATAGAGGAGGTAGGAAGGAAGGACAGAGTAGAAAGGTGTGTGGGCACCTGTTGTACTCAAATCATAGGTCTCTCTCCCCTTAAACCATTTACTGGCATAGACAGAAAGAAACACACTCACGGATCCATAGTCTCGTGTCGGCGGGTCCCAGCAGAACAACTCCTCACTTACACTACTTTTGGCCTCATCAGTAAAACAATCTGCACTACTACCATTCCCCAATCAATTTCAACCCTTGTATCACAAATAATTATTATTTGATCTCGCATTTCATAGCTCACACTTGATTGATCCCAAATGTCAAATCTTGGTAGTCAACGATTAAGAATTATTCCTTCGGTTCCTTCACAAGGGAACCTGCAGACTTAAAAGAATAGGCTTTCTCTTCACAGTCTCCCTTTTTCTAACATTCATTATTACAAGGCTTTCTCGCTCTTACGCTTAAAGTTTCACATCTTAGTTGGGACGCCGTTTTATGTATGGATCCTATCTTATGTATGTAAGAGCTCTACTTTTCTGAGAATAACAAAATAATGTGGTCAAATTTTGGGCTGTTGAGATCAAGTTGTTGTCAAGTTGTTCACAGTCAGAGTACCGGAAGGAGCCAAACGTTTACCTGTGAGGTGTTACTTGTAGTGCTCAATAGGAAATATTTGTGACTCGGTTTACAAGAATGGTGTAGTGTGTGCAATTAGTATTCTTGTTATAAGATGCGGCATCAGTTCCTCAGATATGTGCTAACACCTCGTCTGGATCAAAGATAAAAATAAAACAGGGGAAATTTAGGACGTAAAAAAGTTTTCTGCTTGTGCTTTTAAGGTAACTGAGATTTTCTACATCTTGTTTGCGTTTTGTACAAAGTATGGCTTGCAGCATGCAACTGATTAAGTCCTGCCTTTGTGGTTGTTGCTCAAAGCAGTTAAAACAATAGGCAATTCGTGAGGAACTTGATGGTGAAAGCCTATGAATCAAAGATGAAAGCTGCGGGCGGCTGGTAATGCGATGGGGAAAGTTGAAAATGTTCCAGCAGCTGGCAAGTAGTGTAATTGGTGAAACTGCTCCGCTGTTGAGAAAGGCTTCTCTTTCACTGTCATATTCAGTCGCGACATACATTCCAAAATACTCTGAATAGTTTCCTTTTCATGTTCTAGAGGCAGCGATCGGATCCTTCGATCGCTCCCGTTGATGGAAATCAGGTGAAGCATCAAAGCTCTAACTTGTCTTCTTCTTCTTCTTTGATCGTTCGCAGATGTGGCAAGAATTTGAAAGCGCCCTCATGCCGGACGGAAGCCAGGAAAATGGGCGTCTGTATCTGGAAGCCTGTATAGCAAGTAATGGAGAAATTAGTCCAGGACAGGGTCACATGTCCCGGGTTAATCATCACAGTTCATTGTCCCAGCAACGACCAGGGAGTGGAACATCCCCCATGGGAACGCTGCAACAACATTCCGTCAAAGGTTACACAGCTCAGACTTCATCCCCTTCCTTGTCCACATCGTCATCCTCAATGACACAAAGTGGAGCTTTCCTCAGCTTGAGTAACAATAATGCAAGTGACAGACACATAAATTCAGGGAAAATGGTCTACTCCTCGGGTGAAAATCAGATGCAGCAGCAACATTGTAATAATAGTGCCTCCCCTGTGAAATGTGAAAGGGTAGAAATGTGTGACTCCAGGATTTCTCCAGACGCTCAACAAGAACAACAAGGACTGGAACAACAGGACGGTAGCGGTGGAGGAACAGATTCAGTAAATGGTTTGCTTCACTTTCGACAGTATTATGGGAGCAGTTTTAATCGAGGCAGTGTTGAGAACAGTGATGGAGGAAGTAATGTGAGAAGGTGTGACAGTGATTTGTGCATCATCACCAGCAATAACAACAACAACAACAATAATAATGGAGAGAAAACTACAAACTTTCATGCAATGGAGGGCATGAGTAGTGAGGATCCTTATGATGGGGCTATGAGACCATTTAGTGATGGAAGTACGGGATCCTTAATGACCGCGAATACCCCGGAAAGCTCCAGAAGCTATAGTTCATTAGGGACCTTTGACCCTCAAACCAGTTCCTACGGATCCGCAGCAGCACAAGGAGTGTATGCTCCTTCATCGAATCATTACTCCCCAACTGGAAGTCCTCCTCATCATCTCCAGAGTACTGGGACGGGAAATGTCCTTTCAAACCATCACAATCTTCATGATCCACACCTGCACAATCATGTGGATGGACCAAACTCAATGCACTCGTCCTACCTAACAACTTGTCCAGATCCCGAGGATAATAATTCAAATAATAATCTGAGCCTCAATTTGAACTTTCAAGGAATTCAAGGGAGTTTGAGTCGATTGCATGCTCCTCCTCATCCTCATCATCATCACCCGCATGTTCACACTCATCATCAGCAGCAGCATCATTCTGGAAGTTTGCTCCCGTCTTCTCAGTATAATCATTCCAGTCCCCATCAAAATTCTCATTGCAATTTTAAAGCAATGACTCCACCACTTTCGCCGCATCCCACTAAAGGAAGCTCCGCCGGTCCACTCGCAGCTACCCGAATCCCCGCCCCGCACTGCCAGCTCCAAATCCCTGGCCTTGTTCGTGATCCTAGTACTCTCCTCCCTCGTCACGTTCATCATCATCATCACCACCACCATCACTTGCAACAAGATCCAGTGCAGCAGCATCTGCAACAAACTGGAGGCCTTTTGGGAATCCCTGCGGCAGCTCTTCAGTTCCAAATGCAACCCACTGCCACTCCAGCATTGGTCAATGGTAACAATAGCAACAATAATAATAGCAACAGTAGCAAACCGAAACGCGGAAGACGTCGATGGGGACGGAAGAAAGTGACCACACACTCGTGCACTTATGCAGGTTGTGCTAAAACTTATACGAAATCTTCCCATTTAAAGGCTCATCTGAGAACGCACACGGGGGAGAAACCCTATCAGTGCACCTGGAAGGGCTGTGGCTGGAAATTTGCAAGGTCGGACGAACTGACGCGTCATTTTAGGAAACATACGGGTGACAGGCCCTTTCAGTGTCGACTCTGCGAGCGAGCCTTTTCCAGATCCGATCATTTAGCACTTCATATGAAGCGACACATAGCCATGTAGTCCCACCAAGGATCCATAATCCTTCCTCCAGTAGTGTACTTTTCCTGCTGCCCTCGACTGAGTCCCTATTTATGTTCCTCTTGTTTTTATAATCAACCTGTGACAAGCCCCTTGTCCTATCTTATCTCGCCTCTAAAAGTAATTATTATTACATCACTCGAGTATTTTTTCAAGACAACGTTTTTAACTTTTGTCATCATCCAAGGATAACGTCCATGTATACGAAAACATAGGGAGGAAATGCATTTAAAACTAATAGCTACATTTTCTACATCATCCTCTCTATCTCATGATACGTAAAATCAGCTACAGAAACTATAAGTTGTTATAGCCAAGTGGCCGCCGGATAAGGAAGAAGAGGAAGAGGAGTAAGGTGGTGGTGGTCGTGTCTCCACTGGGGTAAAATGGACAATGAGAAATGTAACGGGCTTTCTGGCTGTGGACATGTGAGGCCTAAAGCACTCAGCACCTCCTCACCCCATCCTCGAAATTCATTCAAAGCCCAAAGACTTGAAGTGTAAACGGACCAAAGAGATAAGAAGAACAACTATTGTGGACAAAGCAATAATAATGATAAAATTGTGGCCAATCCTCCGTCTGAAAATTCATCATCACATGTTGTGAACTTAGACTGATGTGCTATAATGCACTCTGTTACTGTGTCCGTCTGTCAGCCCAACATGTGAATTTTCCCTGCTCCACACATGACGAATAATTATTACATATTTGTGGATGCTCATGCAATCAAGCAAGTTGGGAGCTAGAAAAAAAGAATGTTAGCAGTATTATTATGATAACAATAATTTTGTGAGGGATTTAGCAAGCAAGAAGAAGCAACTACAAGAATTGTCATAGAATTGAATCCCGAATAAAAAGTTGGGCAGGAGGAAGAGGAAAAGAATGAATCCAGAGACGGCCAAGGGAAGAAGAACAACGATGCTCCATAAAAATGTTGCTTCTGTACACACCACAGCGAATTCATAGTAAAAATGTGAAACGAAATTGATATTTTCAGTGTATTTGTGTGCCTTGGGGGCAAAAGAGAAAGTGGCAAGTTTTTTGAATAATAATTATTAGTTGTTTTTAGTAAAATAGCAAGATATGTTTCTTCCTTTTATTCCGCATCTTAATTCTTAGTCTTCTGATGCATAAAAATAATAAAAAATAATATTCTTATCATCACTCTATCTGTGCATCTTGTGGTCATTCAGAATTATTATTATTAGAATTTCATGAAAGGAAATAATGATTGTGCTTGTGTGAGGGCAAGAAGGATGACATTTGTGAAGCTTCTGCTGCTGGCTACTCATCCTCCAGGGTGATGCGTCAATTAGGGTGACACATGAATGCTCCCTGGAAAGGTGTAATCTGATAAGGGAGGAATTCCATCTGGTAGCAACGTAGGAGGCAGGCAGGTCGGAATGTGACGAAAATAGGGTGCCTTCATCATCATCATCATTCCTGGGGGATGAGCAAGCAGTCAAGGACATAAAAATCAATGTAAACGAGCCAATTTCAATGGCAATTAAATCACGTCAAGGATCCTCCAATTGGCAATAGAAAAACATAGCAGCTTTTACAGGTTTTTTAATGAATTATTATTAGCAAGAGAAGTGAGAAGTGCACTAAATTCCTTGTCAAATGACAGCCTGAGAAATTAGTGAGAGCATAGTTTGTTCTTTTGAATACCTGTTCTGAACTTGATTTAGATTTATTCCTTCATCATCATCAGCCTTTCTCCCCCATCGTCGTCCATAATTTTGGCCAAAAGAATAACAAGAACAAAAATTGTTGGAGAATGAGCTCCTAATTAATAATGAGAGTCATTGAATACGTAAATGGATCCCTCTGTTTTTTCTTCCCTTTGTCTTTCTCAGCCCATTTGAAAAGTACATGGAAAAAAAGATTCGAATGAATAAACCTGCTTTGATAACAACAGGAGGAAAGGAAGGGTTGATGATAGGAGCTGAGAAGAAGAAGAAGAAGAAGAACAAGTGAAATGAGAGACTTGATTGATTGATTGAATTGCCAAGGAAGTTTGGATGGACCAGGATTATGGGCTAACAGGCCACTCGATGACTTTTTCTTGTTGTTCAATATGAAAACTGAATGTGGAGACGGAATAAAGTGTGTGGGACGAGTGGTGGTCTTTTAGTAGTGGATGGCTGGATTGAAACAAGTTTGTTTTTATTAGAGGATGAGAAGGATACTTGTGGTCGTTATTATTTGAATTGATCGGAAAGAAGTAGAGAGAGAGAGAGAGAAGGAGAAGAGGGACTACAGAAGAGAAGAAGGTGTTTGGAAAAGAAAATAAATGTTGCAATCAATGCCAGTTCCGCTAACTTTTATGACAGGACTGAAGAGTACTTTGAACAGAATAATCTTTTAGGAAGCATAAAATGAGCAGGAGGTCATTAAAAAGGATATAGACTCGTCTCTCTCTCTCTCTCTCTCCTCTTTTTCTTCTTGTGGTTCACGTTGTGTTGGAGCAGGAGCTCGCTATTGTAGCCGGAGCGTATGATGGAGATACTTCTAGACGCCCAATAAAGCGAAAACCTTCATTTATATCTCGCCCACGCAAATGCAGAGCAAACAAAAGAGCAGAGAGAGTTGCTCAATAATAATATATAATAATGCAAGCCAGGAGCCGCCTACGCAGATGAGAGGAGACGTTGTACGGAGAGAGAAGATAATGGAGCTTTATCCCTGCTGAGAGAACACCCCTTGTCGCATTCATCAACTAAACTACAAGATGAGAGCCCCGAGCTTGATGCCAGCCAACCCTATTTTACCAAGGACCATTCATACTTATTAACATATACAACAAAAGTCACATCATTCAATCCCAGCACCTTCTTTTTCTTCTTCTTCATCTTCAAGGCTTCATCCATCCATCCATCCATCCCTCTTCCAATCTACAAAACTTGAATGACTACAAGATATTGCTACATGCAATAAAAATAATAATGACAACATTATCTCCAATAAGCCTCTCATTAAACTCCCCTTCATGTCATTCCAACAGCCATTTGATTTCTCATCTTCACAATAACACAACTAACTCTGCGTGGGCATCACAAATCTCCACTCATTCACTGCACATCAAGCACCATGCATGCCACACAAATTCCACACAAATAATTTTCCTCCATATCCGCAAACTGCGGGAAAAGCACTCTGCTGTCCCGTAGACAGAGCAACCCACAATGCTCTGTGTATTTGTCAAAGTGAAAGCATCATTCTCACTTGTCAGCTGCTGGGAAGAAAGCCATTTTTTCTTGTTGCTATTTAGTCAAGTCACATAGCATGTAAATTGGAATAAGAATGGAGGCCTCACAGGCTGCTGCTATGAGCAGAAACGGTGGATAGTGAATCAATAATAATCTACGTCTAATTAGATTATAATTTATTTGAAGAAACTCATTTAAAATTCAGGTCTTTTTAGAGGGGATTAGGCTGAGGGGAGAAAGAGAGGTTCCATTGAAATGTGAGTAGCAATAATTCTTTGTTCATCCCCTTCATTCATTCATTCCCATTATTGTGAACACATTATTAATATTATTGTGGCGGCTGGGAGACGATGGAGTTGTTGTTGTCGTTAGCAGGAGATAATAATAATGTCCTCGTTGTTGTAATCCAATAATTTGATTCCGTGACTGTATGAGTGACATGATAAAAGCCACCCCGACTCACTCAGTTCAAGTCAATAGCTTCTTCTCGAGTATTATTATAATTCTTTTTATTTCATTTCTCTGTGTGTGTGAGAGAGAGAGAGAGAGAGGAAGCTTAAGGCTGGTAGGTAATAATAAAGTGTGCGCGTGAGTTTGTTTACAGACTCGATTGGGTAATCCTGTGCGAGAAGAAGAAGAAGAGCAAGTGTATTAAATATTCAGATGATGATGAATGGAGTAAAAAGCGATCCACTAAATCCAATGTGTATCTTGTCAATAATAAAAAGCATCGCATGCGCTGGCCAAATAAAGCTCTCCAAACAGTTGATAATGTTTCCCATCATTTCTCTTCTTCCTCCTCCAGCCACGATCTGTTGACCCTGTGACGTAGTCAAAACTTCTTTTTATATCCCACCAACGCCACCACACAAACACCCTCATCATCCCATTCATCCAAAACTTGTAATCATATTAGATCTTCCAACCACGTGTCCGTAATGTTTTTCACCATCATTACTTTACTACTAGAAGTCCTCGCGGTACGACAGTTTCTCCAACATTCATCCATATTTCGTTTTTAAAAAGTTGAGACAGCAGTCACCCTTTGTTTTGATTTTAATTCCACCATAATTCCTCCTTAATAAATATTCACCTCACTCATTCAGACATGACTTTTGGCTAATGCTGGCCACATGAGCTGGATTTCTCCAGTGATTATCGCTGCCATGAATTGCATTCGCAATGCAAGTATAAAGACATGAGAAGTGTGCCTCCCAGTCTGTGCGTACTTCCTATGCTTGGACGAACTTTGGTGCGTGCGGCCCATAATGGCCATCCCGAACAAAGCGTGAGTTTTCCCTACAAATGTGCACTGCGCTGAAACTACTTTTATGGATTATTTAAGAAGGATATATTCCCCATTGCTTACTTCTTTCTCACTTGATCTCATATCAAAGGACGAAATATATTTACATTAGGATGAATGCAAAGGAATTCTCATCTCACCCCATGTATAAACTGCCCGGAGAAAGGCAATGATACGATGAGATCATAGGATTGCCAATTTGGATTCCTAAGTCGTGTGAACGAACCACCAAAAGCAGGGAGGCCAAAGTCAAGTCTTAGACTTTTTCATTTTAAGCAGGGTGACGACATGTGGAAAATTATTTGCATTGGAAATCCGTATTATGGGCTGCTTACTAAAGTTTGCTTAACTTGACCGGAGGAAGGATTATGAAAGTTTGAACATTATTATGAGGATCGATGAGAGGAACTGACGTGGTTGTTGAAGATAAGAAGACCGAGTTGTTGAATAATTATTGACTGTGCAAGCATTCTTACTCCGACTTCCCGTCGTTGGCTGTTAGTCCATAGGAAAGTTGTATTTACTTTGTACGTTAGGTAGGTTTTGTACGGTGTGTTGACCGGGCAAGAACGGTGCATGAGCAACTGACTGACTGAGTGGAGTAAGTATGAGGGATGATGATCATAAGGTATTACTACTACGAGGAGAATAATGAAGCTGGTAATGATGAGGAGGACGACGGCGATGATGATGAGCGGATGGACCATTCCTGCAGGATATGACCTCACGCATGAGTTTCAGAGAGCTAACACCGGAAATGTCGTCGAGTTGCTACCCCAGCCATTTCGGTTACGCTAATTCACATGAACCAAATTTGTTCCAACCAACCTTCCGACGACCAGTCAGTTCCACTCAACAGTATGTTACACAACTACTCCTGAATTTTCAAATATTCCTCTGTCTGTCTATCTATCTGTCCGTCTCTCAACCAGCCTGACATATCCTCGTCATAACTATACACAAAGAGAATACTCTCACAAACCCATTTCAAAGTGGACATGATCATCATCATGATGTACACTACTGGAAGCAAGACTTGATGCCTTCGGGAGCGCTATGATTATCGGCTGAGGTGAGAGAGGAAAAGACAGGTAGATATGCTGCTGCTGTTTGGGATGCATAATAATAATTACCGCTCGTCTCCTCCAATAATGCAACGTTATGTAGCAAGAGTGGAAAGAACGAGAAAGTAACAATAATGGTGAGGAATGGAGTTTCTCCGTTGGTTGGCTGGTGGACTGAATTATTATTATACTTTTGAGTTCACATGTTGTTGGAATGATGTTGTTGGAGGTGGCTGTTGTTGGCTGGGAGTAGGAAATGTGGATGTTGTTGTAAAATTACCATGTAGCTTATGACTATGCGTGGGATTAAATTGCACTTTGGTAAGCAGAATAGAAACCAATAGAGCATGAACAGGAAGAGGGGATAATTTGCTCATGTGCTCATGACTTGACTATGACGAACGCGTCTACTTATTTATGCACACGCTTTTTGGACATGCCATATTTATTTGAGCAACTCAAATGCTCAAAACGACTACCAACTTATACTCCGGCAACTGCACAACCGCCTATCAAAATCCACCTCAGCCCAGCAACCTTAAGTAACAACCTTTCTTCTTCGTCTTCTTCTTCGGCGTCATGAACAGGAGCTCAAGTGTGGAGAAAAGAAAGGTGGCAGGGAATGCTTTGGGGCAGGATGACACTACTTGTGTAAGTTGGGCCGAAAGATGAGCCATGAATACTGGATTTATGTTGATTTAAAGTGAGAGAAAGAATGTTGTTAGCAAGAAGAAGAGTACGGAATTCTTGAGTCTGAGAAAGGGAGGATAATTGTGCATGTGTGTAGATGATTTCTGTGATGAAGAAAGAAGAAGAAGAGTGAGAGAGAAATGAGTTGTGTACAGTTATGGAGCTGATGGTGGTGTTGTTGTTGTTAGTTTGATACCTCCCAGCTTGTAATACAGGTAGTTATTAAAGCTTCTCAAGTGGCTTCTCTGTACTAAGCACGAGCTTGTTTACTTTTATTATCTCATCCATCTTGAGGATAATCGGAATCGTCATCGCCTTTGTTCCGTCCCATTTTCATGTATTTTCCCAACTTGCTCCCACACCTCCTTCTCCTCCTCCTCCTCCTCTTTACTTCACCCCGTCCGTCCGTCGTCCTCTTCTTGGCATTATTAATCGGAAGCTTCACTCTATTTTTTCCTTCTTCTTCTTCTACTTCTTCTCCTGCACCCTTTGTCCACACCTGACCATTTATGGCAAAATATTTAATCTTTTATTATTAACCCTTCACATTTTTGTAGTAGCAGGAGCGAGCAGAAGGAGGATATTATTATGTGAATGTCCCTCATGAGAGGACGACTGCTGCTGCTGCTGCTGTGACTGATGATCAAGAAGACTATAAAAGTCACGTTATTCTTCTTGTGCAGGGTGAAAAGTTGACTCGCTTAATGTTTGTAATCTCGGTGTAGAGCACGGATGAGGTGCTGCTCGCTCGCCACCACATTTCCTTTCACATTATTTCTCTTACCTATTCATCCCGTCTTGTAATAAGACTTGAATCAACAAAGGATTATTATTTCAGCAGCATTAATTAAGTCCTGCTTAACTTGCTCTCTAAGCTTTTCCACTTAAGGCTCAGTTAGTAGTCAGTCAGACCCTCCAGCTGGATACGTAACAAGAAGGAGGAACAAGAAGGATGACGAATAACTATATGCCCTCCTCTTAGTCTCTTCTTCTACTCCACTCGGTCATCTGGTCTGTTGAAACAGCTTGTTGTTCTTGCTCATGACGACGACGATGATGATGATCCCAAGTGTTCTGTGAACAAGATTTTTTCTCATTCTCAAAGTACAACTACTGACTTGAGTAAATAAGGTGGAAGAGAAGAAGGGCTCGTTGATATTCCTGTGGCACCCTCCACGCGGGTCTCGCACGGGCCATAATTCCTTTTTTACATGCTCTTTTATTAAGTAACCACATCAAGTTAACTTTTCACTTGAATTCCTCTCCTTTTTCCTCTTCTTTCTTCCTCCCCTTGAAACGTGTTGGCCTCCACTGAACATCATGTGAATAATCTGTTCCATCTTGGCTGCTGCTGACCCTTCATAGCTCCTTGCTGTGCCTCATAATAATAACAGACCCTCATCTGACTAACTGCCCACATGGAATTCACATAATGTATCTCCCCTCTCTCGCTCATCGTCCTCCGCCTGCCCTGCCCCCTTCTCTTTCTTCCTCACAATCTTATTATTCCTTCCTACAGCCCTTCAAATAACCCTTTTCTCTCCTTTACTTTGAATCCATTTAATCCATATAGCTCATACCCATTCATCCATTCAATCACCATGATGATCTTCTATTTTTTCCAATTGCTGCTACGACAAGTCCACTCTCCTGTCACCTTGATCCAATCTCCCACAGAATAAAAAACATCCAATCATTCCACAGTCCCTCAATCACTCAATGTAATGTGGGCTGAGTAAGTATTTGTTGAGATTGACCCAGATAATGCGGGATATATTTAACCATCTGGTCGAATTTCAAGTCATAATTTGCACGCAGAGTGGACAATTGGTGCTGAAGGTGAGAGTGAGTGAGAGGATTTGGGTGTTTGGAAGTGGCTCTGCGTTTGGAAGTAATTCAGCTGAACATACGGCGTGGACAAGCGGAAAGAATGAGGGGAATGATAACATATTCAAGGGCTCTACCTGTGAAGCGATCATGACGATGATGATGATGATGACTTTTGTGTTGTTGCTGGAAGAGAGATTGTTGTAGAGGATGAGGAAGGAAATGAATGTTTGTTGTAACTGTTGTGTGAAGGGATCTAATCCTGCTAGCTGCAGCTATACACGACCGTTTGTCTTTTTCACAGAACAAGAAGGAGCAGAGAGAATGGTTTGAGAAGTAAAAGGGCGTCCTTATTTCTATCATTAGAGTATAGCTTATACAGCTGATTATTATGAGAAAAAGTCCGTAAAAGGAGTCCTTGGGATTTAAATGTAAAACCTTTAGCTCTTATTTTTCACCTTTGTTCAGGTCATGATCAAGCTTGAGTCAGTCTCTGCGTCTGTCTCTCTGCGTGCAGCTCCTTATTCCTAATTCGCATCATTATTATTACCGTGAATGAGGAAAATGGATATGGAAAAGAGCCTTTACTAGCCCAACCGCAACAACTCTCGTTTAACTACACGCTATATTCCCAACCAGCTCTTCGTTTCACTCATGTCATCTGTAGCTCCATAAGTTACAGTCCAATTCTGGAGCGTTAGTCCAACTAACTGCTCGCTTACATGTTTACGCTGCTAATAGGCCATTGGACTTGTTGTAATAATAATTGAGAGGACAGGATGGTGACAGGTTGCAAATAGATGTACAAAGCTTGGAATATTTTTAGTGAGAAGAAGAAGAAGCCGGTGGTAAGGGAGACAGAGGGAGAGAGAAGGTACGGCGGGATGTAATAAGCATAATTGTACGGGCTATTAGAGATACGATAAAGGCGGCGTGTAAGGATATGGACGGACTAACTTGACAAGTGAGAGACAGGAAATTGTTCTCCAAGTCAAAGTAACTTGTCATGCATGGCTTGGTCAAGTCAATGAGCTACGGAGTACATACATTATTTGCTCAGAGGAAGAACACACATATAGCCAGCTATACACGTAACACTCGCATTGTGTTTTCCTTTGGGAATGAATCCAATGGGGAAATGATAATAGTATGCACTGTAGATTGATGCTTGATGAGGACAGAGAAAGAGAGAGAGAAAAAGGATAGTTTGTAAGTTGGATGTGTTGTGTGAGGAGTGGTTTATTATTATTTTGGAAGGTCCTGAACCTGAACCCGACGGTCTATGTCCTCTATATCCTCCTCATCCTCATCATCATCATCCTCACTCTGTCCCATTCAGTTATGCTCTTCTGCACTTTTCCTTCTGTCTTCTACTTGTACTTCCTCCCTTCAGTCTCTCATCTGCTCACTCCACCACTATCGCACGGCATATTATTATTACAATGCGAAAAAACAAGTGGAATATTTTTTATACTGCAGCCAAGAATAGAACCCAACCCAATGTTATAGACTACTACGACTACTTGTTCTTCTTCTTGGTCTGCATGAAAAATAAATTCTTATGCAGAGCATCATCATTTATCCATTGCCCCTTGAGTCACACTTGTAACTCTTCTTCCTTTTCCTCCTTAATTCACCTACCTGAAATTAGTCACAAGTGGTAGCACTACCAAGAAGCAACTAATACTTGTGTCTCATCTCATCCAAAACGTCATCATCATTTCTTCCGCACATACATTCTCACAACCAACTGACTTGCTCTTTTCACCCCTCCCCCACCCCGTCCCTACTTCCCGCCGCGCCAGTTCTTCATCATTCCCAAAATAATAATTATTATCAGCACCCAAATCTACTTGATTCAAGGCCTCCATAATCCATCTAATCAGCATAGGGACACTTTGGAAAAAATGTTAACAATTTTGCTCCACTGCCATGCTGCACAACTGATGGAGTACTATCTTATCGAGTCATGTTAATGTGTGCTGTGAAAGCAAATAACTTTTGGCCTGCCTCACATTACTCACTGTTTTTTTGTCACAGGAATGACCGCTATAGGAAAGAGGCCTGGAAGGAGAGAATAAATAGAAAAATAGTTTGTGTTTAAACAGAAAAACGATTTTTCATGTTCGCCCGTCTCACTGTTGCTGTTGGTGTACGTGTAAGCTATGAGTCTTGCTTCCCTCTGCTCCAAAGTTGCACATCCAATTTCATTCACATTATTTTTCTCATTCATAATGGTACTTCTGTAACGAAGGACTAACATTAACTTCCCAGCGTCACTTGGTCATCAACGGTGCCAAACAGTTTTTCTTTCAGCCCAGAGAAAAACTGAGAATAACTGGGAGTTTGTTATCGGAAAGGATTTACTCGGAAACTGCATAAAGTTGATAATTATTATGAAGAAAGGGAGATGCTGTGTTGGAGCAGTTTGGACGGACCTGCTGGAGGCTTTATTTCCTTCTGTGGAAACCAATAACTGGCCCAACTGAGAATTAATGATTGCTCTATGGGTGAGAGGTCAAAGGGTATTCCTTCTGAACCGTCATGATGCTCATTATGGAAATCGGACCTAATGGCTGAAAAACTGGATAAAATTGCATGATTATGAATATTTTAATGGAAACTACAGATTTTCCACAGTGCCAAATGGGCAATAACAATTTGTTATGAGTTTCACTCTGTGAAACGATGGATGAGCATGCGAGAAGGACAAATTGTTGCACAGATTACGACGGTGTTTTACAGAAAGATTACGTGTGGATGGACAAAGTGAGAGCTGTTGCTAGAAGGACATGCAATGATGAAGAAGGGGGCAGGACTAATGCGAGGAACTTTTAATCGGGAGGATGGTTGGTTTGGTGGTTCGGACGACGACTGAAGCGGATTTGTTGCAAAAGCTGTCTCCGGAAGGGTTGAACGGAGTCGTCTTAAATCCGCGTACAGCCGTTCAAAGAGAAAGAGACCAAGTTAGGGCTGAATTAGTGGCCACGCCTTTTGCAAAATGTTCTATGCCATTGGATCTTCGGGCTGTGGCACTCAAGTCTTTCCAACCATCCCCAGTCACTTGTGTCTTCTTCGTCTTGTTTCCATAAATAAAAACCTCATGCGCACTTCTTGCTTCCCCTGTCTCCACGCAGAACAAGAGAAATTCAGTGGACCAGAAAACATTCACTCGTCTCATTACTACTCACTCACTCGCTCCTTCCATTCTATTATTAACAACACAACCACAATCCAATCCATCACATTATTTTTCCTCTGATAAACTTGACCGAATAGATCCCTTCGTACTGTTCGCTCGCCTTTCTTTCAACAAACCAGAGACAACAAGAATGACAATCATGTGTGTCCCAAAAGAAAGCTATTTTCTCACCGTCCACCACATGATCGGCTCAAACGGAATAATAATTATTACTTGCGCACCATGCAAGTAATCCTGTCCTTTATGATCCATTAAGATCACGTAGCATTCAATTATTGCAAGCTTCGGAAAATTATTGCGCAAGTCGTGAAATGATTCCTAAAGATTTCTTCTCATTCTGCCCCTTTCCTTCCATGTACCCCTCTGTACACACGAGACCAAAGTAATTAATGCATTCGCTCCATTTTTTTTTGGTTTTTTTTGAAGCAAAAAATAATTGTAAAAAAATGAATGGTCCTATAATGGAATTCATGGTCAACTGGTTCAACTATGAATAATTAATTGCTAGGCCAGCAGCAGCAGCAGCAACAGCTTACGACTGCACCAAGTAATAATTACTCCTCCGGACTCATTATTATCCTTTTCCACTTTAGAATTAATTTTCAAGCTTTCTTTCTCTCACACATTGGACCAAGTTGTACGTAGCAGAGATTGTGCACAAGTAGTGAAGGATTGCATTATTATTACTACTCCGTACTAGTTGGCAGCAGGAAGAAATATAATAAGATAAACTAAACAAGCGAGAGAGAGAGAGAGGGTAAAGGATACAAGTGAGAAAAAATGGGAGGAAATGGAAATGACAGTGCATATTGTTCGTATATTTATTTCTTGCTTTGTCACATGGGACTCACAGGGCTCCATCATGCATATTATTACATATTATTACTTCTCCCCCCCCCGTGCTCCGCCTTTTTCCATTTTATTTTTTAATCCCTTCCCAGTCGCTTAAGATGCGTGACTCAATAAGTAGTGCTCTGCTGGGACTTTTAATCTGCCAAATTCTCCTCACCTCGGTCCCTCACATGGAAATTCTAATCGGTAGTCGTTTCTCTCAAATTCGTTCTATTTGAATGACACCACCACTGCGACGGGCTTCATTATTTTCCACGATTGGTGCAGACTCATACGAGAGTGTAAACAGGATGAAATCCGGCCGCCGCCGCTGAACTGGTCAGCTCTTGGCCCCAACAGTGTAAGATCTGCGCTGAATCTTGCGATATTTTCCATTTTATTTGCATTCTTTTCAAGTATGCAGTTAACCCAAGTCATTTGGTATCCAATAATGGATCGATCCAGTCCATCAATGTAATCCCAAAACTATGCTGCTGTGAGTGCTCTGTTCATCATCTGGAGCCCCAACATTCTTCTTGTTGCTCTGGAGGCCAACTTTTTAAGTTATCTGCTGCTGCATTTGTATTTGACTACACTTACTCGTTACTTGCGGAGAGAGAGAGGCCCAGGAAGAAGGCTGAGAAAGCGTGGGCGACATGAAACATTTTACATTGCTTCCTATAACATTCACGCATGTATCCCCTACTGCAGACGCCTTCTTCTTTCTCCCTTCCTTCATTCACATGCCTCAGTTTTTTTCGCCGCCGCTCTCCTCAAAGCATTTATCTTCCAGCACACACACACACACAAACAAGCAAAGCACCCCGATGGTCAATTGGAATCATAATTCTTGTTCAATGTATCATTTTACCGTGATGATCAGGATTTTTTAGTTTAGAACTCATGCGACTTAATAAGGGATTGGAGGTTCTGGATCGTGTGGCTTACAGCCGAGTTAAAACTTTAATGGTTCTGCTCCATTGGTAAGGAGGAAGCTATAGAGAGTTGTGGTATGGTGGATGAGCAGATGGTGCTCAATCTTTTTTTCGTGTCATTCAGTGTAAATGTGTTGTTATAGAGAGGCTGATGGCTAGTCAAAGATTTATCGATCCAACTACAGCTTGTTCTTACAATGTATAGAAGAGAGGAACGTATGCATTCTTGCTCAAGTACAAGCAGAAGGGGAAAAAATTAGGTCGCGTGGGAGGATAGTGGGACCATCAGATGCATATTAACTATTTCAAGAAGTCATTCTTTGACTTGTGATGCTCAGGTAAGAGGAGTACGGACTACAATAACTACAACAACAACAACAACAACTTGTATAAATCTTCAACTCCATCAGCCCTGCTGCATCTGATTCTCTGCAGCTACGTTGAATATCTGCCTTGTCTTCTCATTCTTCCCCGAACGACCGAGAGTTGCTCTCGAGTCAAATTGTAATAATAATGAGCAGCAGCGGGTCACACAGAGTCCCACCTAACATTCCCTCTTCTACAGTAACTTTACACAAGCTTTCTCATGCATTCAGCAATTTTTACACCTGAGGCTTCCATATTTTAATGTGCAAAGACACCATTTGTTATTCTTTGTGACATGAATACAGTGGCGTGAATCGCTTCAAACGGATCTTGATTCTCAGGTGTTAATTATTTCTGTGTGTGTGCGTCTTTGGATTTGCATGATAATAATTCCGGCGACAGAAACCTTTATTGGCCCCTTTATTCACAGCTCTGAACGCATATATCTGCTGGCTTTGGTTTTAACATAGAGTTTTGGCTAAGCTTGCCCCTAAGCAAGCGTCCTTCTCAAGATGAACATACATAATTTTGCATAGGTTTCCATCCTAGATTAATAGCCCCATTTAACTTGTTCATATTATATTTTTTTCTTCTAAAATTGGAGGCGGAAGTGTTGGCCGGGGAATTCATAAAGCATGCGACCACATTTGAAGGTCGTTGAACAGCAAATTCATAATTCGTTCGTTGCAATTAATTTCACGTCTAGATTTTTAATCCTTCCAACCATATCTTCTCGTCTTCTTCACGTTACCTCTTCTAGGGGTATCATCCGGTGTGAGGGAATTATTCTGACCTAAAGCGAAGGTCAACCAGACTAACTTCCTTCACATCTTGACCGCAGCTCAAGCAATTTTCATGAGAGTCAGAAATAACCCTTCCATGGCTTCATTTATGAACAGAAGTACTTGTTTTCTGAACAGAACAATTCGGTTATAATGCAGATATCGTATCGTAATTCTACTGTAGCTTCCAGCTACGCAACATGCACCATATTATGT
>JAQFYD010000462.1:0-18857 GCA_034694225.1 Bourletiella hortensis | reverse complement strand
CCGTTTGAGTACGACAAATCATGCTTGCAAGTCCATATGTGGTTATTGTTAATTCTAAATAATTAGTTTATTTATCTCTTGCTTTTCACTTTCCCCTCCAGAATTAAAGATAATGGTAGTCACATTTTGAGCTTTCACATTTTCATTCACCTTCCTCATTCATGACTACAATCATCCCTTACTCCCGATTTCCGCACTCAGACGTTCAGTTCGTGGTTGTGGAAAACGTAATCTGATTCCTTCCTTTAAAACATTATTATTTCCAAGGTTCAATATTATTATGTAGCGAGCAAGGAAGCGGAAAAACCTATCTGTCGTAGTGGCGCACAAAAAGATAGGAATTATACTAGCTTTCTCCATTCAGACCTAGCTAGTGGTAGTAGTCCCTTTGTTGACTCTACATTGTTAACGTTTATGCACGAATAACACTGGCTGGGGGAGAAGGCTAGTAGCTATATACTAGGGCTGATAAAGTCTTGCGAAAGTAGCTCATTTCCCCAGCTCATATAGAAAGTTTGCACGCGTTCACAAGACAAGGTAAGTTTGCCTTCTGATGATGATAAAAGCAAGCCATTTTAATCAGATTAATTGCACATAATATTATATATGTCCTGAGAGATTGCAGATGAAGAAGAGTAGAGGGATGCCATAGTTCCTGCCATTCATGATGATGAAGATGAATTTAGAGCTTAATACTCATGTTACTCATGTAGAGGTAACACTCAGACAGCGACTGCTTTTGTCAGTAGGTGTATATATGCCATCAAGTCTAGCCAGTTTTCAGCTTGATTGTAACAGAAACATATGTCATCCATGCGGAATCATAGGAAAATTTATCGGCCATGTTCTTCTTGTCGTTCCCCATCCCGATAATGTGAGTTCAAATTATGTGCTTAACTTTGATATATGCATGTATGTGCATTAGGCGAATAACGTCTCGGAATAATATTTCACAAGTAAGTTCGGAACGGAACAAGAATAACAATGGTATTGCCTTTTTCGCTAATCCTTGTTCACTACTGGTGCTGGTGCTGGCTACTGAATAATAGGTACATATGTGTGAATCTCATCGTCTTATTATGAGTAGCGATGGTCATAGGAGATGGGATTTTGGATTTATGCGGTATTCTCTACAGGATGTACCATGCAGAACAAGCTTATTTCCTGGGTGATAATGAAATGAAATTAACGCTCTTTCTACAGAAGAAACTCATCATTCCGTCCCACGGAGGAGGAATAGGAGAACACTGTCTACGTAGCTAAGTACTGATACGAACCTAATTCAATGAGTGAGTGAGAAAGGGTAGACTTCAAGATAAGAAGATGGAAAAGGATCGCTGTTACTTTGCTCGAGAGAGAGAGAGACTTTATTAAAGCCACTGGGTCGTACCTTGCTGACCCTCGGCAGAATCATAACTTGGCAGAAGATGATAGTTGACATACCGCGTGTGATATAACAAAGGCCTCAAAGATCTTCTACCAATAAAGTTACTCTCTCAGCGAACGAATTATTATTAATCAGGCGGAGAAGCTGATTTCTGGACTCGTGAAAAGTTTGAGTCTTTAATAAGGAACACAGATATATTAATGTACGTATGCATGTAGAATACAGAGAGGAAAGTAATAATAATAAGTAAAAGTTTCGCCCTGTCATTCGTTATGTATGGCAGTAGCTTTAATATTTTTGGACGATAGCGTAATCTTGATCATGTTCTGTCGCATATGTTCTCCGTCTACTTCTGTCGTGAAAATTCTGCGTGATGAGTTGGAATTACTTTTCTAAGAAGAAATGCAGGGAAAGAGGATGATGAAAAGTGAAGGAGGCGGAGGAGGGGGAGAAGATGAGATAAAGATTACGTATATGGATGAAATATTAGTTTTGTTTCAACGTCTTCACCATTCCTCCCGTCTCCTTTTTGATGTACACTAATTCATTAGGATAAGCCGACAAGCTGGCCACATTTGGAGATGCCAGAATAGAGTATAGAAGTGGGGACATACTTGATCAAATCCACGGCACAGTTCTGAGCAATGGCTAAGCAGCGTGAGCCATTAAGATACTTAAAGGATTCAAATATTTTCTGTTCCATAAGCTCCTCCGTTTCTCGTATCAGTTCATCCCGCATAGCTTCACTTTCCCTTAGGACCGTATAGTTCACAAACTTTTGCAGTTCGGCTAGCCTTTCATGAAGTCTTTGTATTGTAGCTTCTTGATTTATCTGTACTACCATACAGTAACCTAGAACTGAGGAATAAATTGCCATAATTATAGGCCACAGGAAGCTTGGTATTTGTTTTCCAAAGCAGTATACAGTTGCTAGCTTTTTCTCCTTAATCGGACCCTGTATTCTTGTTCTTATTTCTTCCCCTCCTCCGCCTCGTCCTTCTAGTACTCGTTCCCCGTCATTGTCATATTCTTCTCCCTCTTCCTCTTGTTGTTGTTCTTCTTCATCTGCCTCTCCTGCTCCTCTTCTTCTTCTTCTTTTTCCTCCACCGCCTCTCCCTCCTCCTCGAAGAAAACTTGTCGAATCTGTAGTCTCTTGCACATCCATCTAACAAAGAATCACTCTCCATTATTTATAATGGCGGCTGTAAACCCTTGATTTGATAGAACATCATCATTATACGCATACGTCATGCTGAGTTAAAGTCGAAACTTTTTAAGTCTCCAGTATACACGGAAAGTTATTATTTCTTCTCCTTTCGTATGGGATTCATAATGGGACGAGGCAGAAATGCTCTTGAATATTTCTCTCTGATATCTTTTCCACGAATCGCTGCACCCCAGGAAAGTTATAGGTGCTTAAAAAAGGCTATATTGCCGGATAGATTGGACGGATGATGATATGTAATAGGGTTCCCTTTTCTCTGCTTTCTAATAAATTGAAATTGTGAGTGACAAACGGAACGGAAAGGAACAACCGAACAACGACGACTTTTAGCGAAAGCAAATACCAAATACCAAATACCTTAACTGTACTACATTTCAATGCAGAAATTTTTAAAATTGAGCAGAAGGTTTCCGCTGCTACAATAATCTAAAATGTAACTTGTCTCAACCATGTAACTGTTAGCAACGTAAGGGCTAATGGTCATAGTCATTATTACATTGCATTGTATAAGTTGACACCATGAGATGAGATGGAATCGATTTTGATACTTGGGTTATGACCATGGATAGGTCCCAGCCTTATGTCAACATTTTCTGATCCGCTGAAACAACAACAGCTATGAATGCCATGGTGTAGCTACTATACCACGTCCAACCTAATCTGGGATTACACGGACCATTTCAACATGTGCGGCATTGGCTGAAGTAATAGCAAACGGGATGTGGCGGTGTCGCCAAGTAAGCACAGCTATGGGTCTATGCAGTTCACCTTCCTTTGAAAAAGTGAGCTTATTTCCCTCTGCGGTCAACCAACAGATATTAAAGAATAGTTCAAGGTTAGTTTGTTGACACCCATGAAATTTTATGTGTGTTGCAGCAGGAAACCCAGACTGCTAAACGACTATGACATTTACGAGCTTGTGAGAAGGCAGCTTGGTTTCAACCTAAATTGCATAACTATTCCAACGTTTTTTCAGCTTCTAGCTCCTTGTACACTGTAAAATTAAGCATGACCGTTATGTGCAGAAAATTCAGGTGCAATCGGACCTACAAGTGGCACTAACGATCTACAAAACTGCTCGTCTAAACGGTCGTGACGGTGCATACGGACAGCATATGGAAACGGATTACGTTGAATGCTGTGTACTGGTTGGACATGAGCCATAGAAAAAAGAGAAATAGTGGGGCACTAAATTTCCATTAGCGAACATCATCCTCTCAGAATTTTGTACTGGTTTTGATGAAGAAATAGATTATCCTCTCCTGTTGCTCCAAGTTTTCCTTCATCCTTGTTTGTTTGCAACTCTGCAATAAAGGATACTGAGAAGAGTGCTTGGTGGACCAGGTGAAAAATTCATGGGAAGGCATTTGTAACAGGAACGTACTTACACGATATGGTTACCATCCAGTCAAGTGAACGAAAGAGGTGGCTTGCTGAGTAAGAGGGTTTATATTTACAAACTTCTGGTGGCGGTGGTCTGGCTTCCTCCTCCGGTACGTCTTAACTCATGTACGCACACATGGTGAACGGTTTGCCATTTACAACCACATCTTTCTGTGTGCCAAACGTATCGTGTCATTTTGAGGAAATCAACCTTTAAAAAGAGTGCAAAAGCGCAGCAGATAGTTTTGTAGACTTGCAGTCTAAAGGGCAGGATGTGGCCCGGGCGGTGAAGACGAGTCACAGAGGAAGACAACCGGAGTGGCTGCTGCAGTTGATCCACTGATGATTGTAAGGAAAAGTGCGTGCAGCATGAGGGCGGTTACTATGGGCCACCGCAAGCTCCGTGCATATCTACACGTTCGACGACAATGACATGACAAAACCTCTTATAGTAAAAAGAGGGCAAAAGTAGGGGAAGGGGTTTTTCAATAAAATTTCATTCCCACATATCTCGCGATGCTTCTTTGTAACTATTTGGGTGTGTAAACCCCATGGGAAATTCAGCCGGAGATCCAAAGCCAGGCACAAATGACTTGCGAGAGCAATACCCCGGCCGAAGTCCTACCTTGGAATTCAACCAAAAGAATTTAATCCTTGGAATTCAATATCATCCATCTATTTCGTCGTCATCACCCACACCATCGATTACGACCCAAGCTGTATATGTAACGTATCCCGGGAGCCGAAAGACGATTAAGGGTGAAATAGAAGCTCATATTATGATTGCCATCAGTTTTATTCGACAGATTCTAATAATTTCAGTTCGCACTAATAATATGACTGTGGCCTATTTTGATAGTATGTACAGAAATTCATTATCATCGTAGGCATACAACAGTATTCATAATAAATTTGAGCCCACTATAGTATAAAGGCTCACACGCGCATTTCTGGAACTTACTTGAATTGAGAATACCGTGGATTTGGACAGGCGCTGTTTCCAAAAATCATGAATCCTTTCTTAGAAAGTAATTCATCCAAATTCATCCCAGATTAATGCTTTAAGTGGGAACAAAGGAACGGGATTGTAATACAATTTTAATATTTGCAAGGTGTGCATAATCACCTGTACTGAGACGCACGTGCACCTGTCCATGGTTAAAACAGTAAAATACAGAGCACAGGTCCAAAACAAATAGAAATGAGTAATTGTGTAGATCTTTGGATCTGACGGTGTATCTTCCTTCAAAGTTTTTAGTCTTAAAATAGGCAAACGCTCTTCTCTGGTTCAACCTACTGTTCTGCTTGTAACTCTAAAGTGTAGGCGTAAATCCTGCGAATGGCCCAGCGTCCTATAAGTTTCAAGTTCTGTTTTCTCATTTCGTTTGCATAAGGAAGTTCCAAATCCACAATAATTATTTACTGAGGCTGAATAAACATCACACCGATACTTTACGTTGTCCACCCACAGTACGGGATTTGTCATAAACTGGGGCATAAATTTAATGCACACCATAGCTTCCAGCAATGTGACAGCAAGAAGTTGACTTTACTCGTGTTGAATCTTATTCCTGCGGGGGGTCGTTCTTAAGAGGCCGTCACCGGCGGCTTATGAACAGTCATAATGGATACTCGGACATCGTTTCTTGTCTCCCCTGAAATTTATAAAGAATTGTAACGGTCGCACAGTATAACTTTACCACGAAAACTACATTCGTGAACTTTTCACAAGCATATTCCTTAACAGCTAGGAATATTCTGGCGAAAAGCTGAATTTTTGCTTTCTGCTGCCAAACTTTGTCAAAGGTGCATTCATATGTTGCCATCTGAAGCGCGTTTGTAAAGTAGAGGTCAAAATATTTCGAAAAACTTTGCTGTGTTTTTAAAAATGTCTTACACCTCTTCTACACGGCGCCAATATTTATACAGCTGAAATTACCAAACAGTAAAACATTAGCGCTCCTGGAATCACTGAAAAAAATCTACAATTTCAGTAAACGATCCTGTGGTCACGCCACGGCAGGCAAGTTCAAAACAATATCAGCAATTTGTAAAAGGTTTGCCAGCTTCTCTTACCGATGAAAGGAAAGAACGGCCTTTTAAAGATCTACTACACCATGTTGTGATTCGTGTACAGAAGCGTATTACTGGAGCTATTAAAAACTTATGTAATTAGGAAGTCCTAACAAGAAAAAAGACATACGAAATAAATTAAGGATGCATTATGATTCGTGCCAAAACGCACTCTCACTTGGTTACATGAGTACTAGTGCAACTGTCTCTGAAATAAAACCTACAGCACATTTGTTGGTACCTTGGTACATGAAAGTTCACATTTAGCTTGGGAAACCGCTTTTGTTTCTAAGTACACGTGTGTACTCTGTTAAATGTTTGCATACCGTAAAAGTTTTCTCTTTTACCCTCACAGTGAAAGTGGTAAAAGAATCACGCCCGGAGACAGAAAGCAGGAAATGATCGGAGAGCTTACCTACTTTGTGACAGGCCTCTTGATGCTGCTCGCGGTGAAAGCGAATGTACTTCACAAAGGGAAACACAAGAACAATTCTGTGTTCAGATAGGAGTTAAGGCCTGTCTCTGTTCTCACCAAACTGCAAGAGTATTCTACGGCCGCATCGCATAAACTTTTCTCCTTTTCGATTCTTCCGTCTTCTCATAGGTGGACCTTAATCCCCGTTCAGATTCTTTTAACCTAGCTCGCCGCGTCGGTGATGATAAAAACTCGCCCCGTCAATATACCGTACCGGAGCGACGTACACTAATGGATTTCAGCGGAGAAAATTTGTGTTGGTTTTAAAATGCTCCACAGAATAGGCACTGACTGAGATTTTACTGCACGCGTTGACTATTGCATACAGCATGGGAAGTATGTATATAGGTCTCAAACGGTATCATTCTAAAGAGAAATCCTCTTTCCGTCCTCATGTTCCTAGCGTAATAAAATCGCACATACACTTTTATTCTCGTTGCCTGAAACGTAACAATCATGGTCTCCTTTTAGCAGTCATTCGAGTCTTGCTGACATCAGATAACCTTTCTATTGAAAGTAAAATTTGCAACAGGCTCGTGCAGGAGTCTCAATTTCAATGGCGTTTCGTAAATGAGAAAGTTTGATGAATAAAATAAATGTTAAACGAGCGCTGCAAGCAAATAATGCAAAGGACTTCTTAGCAGCTACCTCTGTGGTCCCTAGATTGTGTGCGTGACGTGATTAAGCAAGTGGATACATCCATTTAAGATTTTCAGATTCGACTGATAAGAAATCCTGGAGCACCAATAGTAGAGGTAGAAGTATGCACGTTCAACCTCGAAAATATCTCTGCGTGCCCTCCTTCGCCTCTCGTCACAGTATCTTACCAAATGTCCTTGCAAATTTGCATATCCCAGGGGAAGTAGTAGTAGTTGTTCTTCTGTACTTCACACATTAGTCTGTGTAAGGGCTTTTACGTATATTTTCCTTCACTACAGCGAACAAGGGGAAAGTCGTACCACGGAGTACCATGTATATAGCTTTTCCGAAGCGAGTCACAGAGCCTCAAATGGTTCGGTCCGATTCAATTTAGCAGTATCATGTTATTATTATGGTGCGACCTGATTGGGTGCCCTCCCAGTCAAAATGCTTTCAGTAGCATGCCCTCAACAATGAAACGGCGCGGTTCCAAGTAAAGTTCACAATCAAGAACAAAGTAATCCGGTCACCACGTTGTAGATTTTGTTTATTTTAATCTCTCTTTAATCTTAAATGGCATAAACAGGCGAATTTACGACTTTTCCACAATAACACTAATAAATTGCATAGAAAGGAATCCTTTTCCTATTCTGTTCCCATGACGGTTTTTTCAGACATGCAGAATCCATCGAAATGCGCATAACTCTACGAGCTGCCATGAAATCCACTTTAAGGGCTCCCCAGATCTATCACACTGCTTTCCTTTGGGCAACGAAATTTGCTTTGGATACAGTTCTGAGCTACTCACAGAAAAAAAAAACGTGGAAGCACTTATTCCTAGAATATTCGCACTTCCAATCTTCCTCCAACAATTGCTGTCCTCATACTGACTGAAACTATTCGTTTTGGTCACAAGAATCATAGTTGAAGAAGTGTCTCCATTAAAATTTTTAAGTATTGTTGCTAAGCAGACCTGAGGTCAATCTAAACTACTGGCCTTCATGTCAGGCTTCGTATTGTATCTACTTTGAGCACTATAAATAATAGATATATTTTGTCAGTCGGCTTTTCTAAAAGTTTGCTGGCCTTATATGGGTTGCAATAACCCTTCTACATAAAGTATTATAGAGATTATCATAACTGACAACGCTACGTAAAGCAACACCTTTTCTTGCTCAGTAGTTTTGATAGTCTAGACACATTCTGTTAAAAACGATATCAACGTCATGAAAATTACACAGTGGTAATGATTACAAGTGTTTCATTGATATAACGACTAGTTAAGTCGTACTACTAGGCTCCCCACACAAAATATTGTTCATGAACGGCAGTGTATTCTCAACCCATTTTACCTCCAATTCGTAGCATCACAACCCCTTACATCATTGTAAGCAGTGCACTTGGCCACTAGAGTATTTGTAGGTATACATTCTGGAGATAATCATGTTTGAAGTGGATCGCAAATAATGTACAGACACTCTTTGCTAATTCGAACAATTGAAGTAATACTACTAATGCATATAATCATCAGTGAACAACAATCTCATTTACGTATTGCTATAGTAACAGTTCTTAAAACTACTACCACTGTACATCTTGAAAGATCTGTGTTACTCGATACTGACGTTTCTTGATTATACAAATCTGAGTCCACCTAGTCCGATTAATTTCAAAAGATTTAGAGTATTAGCAGAGCAGATATGTTGGTCATTATGTGGCAAAAAATCTAGTTCTACCTTGTCTTAAGATAGAGTTAGCAAAAACAATTACTTAGCTCAAATTAATCCATTGTGGTCTCAATGGCCTCACAGACAGTTACGTAGAGTGCTTAAAAAGCGGTAGCAGATCAAATCAAAATTTAAAAACTACAAAACTCGTTTCACGCTAATTAGGTAAGCCCTATTTCATGAAGCTAATTCAGCTGTCAGTGTAGCTTATTGGATGCGTCTCGGTACATCCGTGTCAAAATATTAAAAAAAGGTGTTAGCGAGGTTATCAGCACTTTCATTAGTCAAACGACTTTTCATAATAATTGTTAGCTTCGAAATCTAGTCACACACCATTCAAATATAATTACGATGTCTTCGGTTTTTGCTTCCCATAAATCTGAAGCCTTGTGGTTACTTCTTGTCCAAATTAAAGCGTTAGTGTGAAAATTTCATATTGCACCACTTGTTATCATGATGATAAATAGTCGTCACTTCAAACCACAGAGGTTTTTAAATATCTTACTCAGGATTTGTACGTCCGGATCACGTCTGTAATAGTGGCACGGCAAATAGGACACCAACCCTTATCTTTTGTCTTCCAGTAGTCCGTGGCACACTGATAACACATGCACATGTGACCGCATGTGTAGAAGACACTGTCAACTTGCCGTTCACAGCAAATGACACACTCCACGGTCCAATTATTCTGTAAATCTATAGTCGAAGGTGAGCACGATGGACGTAATGACGCGGTGACCTAAGATAAAATATATTTTACATTAGGGAAAACACTGATTACATTTGCAGCTTTTTGCAACATCAAGCTCTTCTTTCTTTGCTTACATCACTGGCTCCAGCACCACTTGGGGTTGTAGCAGCAGAAGTTGGAAGGACTTGTGGAGCCTCGGAAGCGCTGCCGTTATTATTGTACAATGCCAGATTTCTGTTAATCATCGATGCAGGAAGAGTGCTACTCTGACTCCGTGGAATAGCAGGGCGTGATGCATTTGAAGGAGTAAGAGATGGAAAGTTATTTGTACGGTCCATAACTGTTTGAGGAACATTTGTGACTGATAAGGAAGGTTTAGTTGTAGGTCGTTGTGGTGCAGTTGCCCGAGGTTCTGTGGGTAAGAAATATAGTCAATCGCATGCTCCCTCCCAAATGCTCAATCAAAGTTCTATCATGAAGTTACTACTATATTACCTGGTCTAGCAGGAGCTGGGACCTTGCCTAAAAGGAATATCTTTGTGGTTGTTCCGTAAAGGTCGAAGAATGCCCAAAGAGGTACTGAATTGTCTACATACATCAGCGTTATAGAAGATCCTCCATTCTTTGACATCATTACCTCACCTAAAACCATGAATTGATGGTTAACGTAAAAGACCACTTCATTCAACAACAACAGCCCCTTAAAACTTTAGTACCTGACTGCGTAATGATAAAGCATAACTCGTCACCAGCGACAGGACCGCTTGCAGCATCCTTTTTTACTACCCAATACTCGGGGCGATCAAGTAGATAGTGAGAGTCATCAGGAAGACCTGATGGCTGAATTGCCGAAGGATCGCATGACGTTAGCCCAAAAGCCATAGAACTTGCAAACTCAGGATCATTTTGTAGAACCTAAAATACATTAACGGTTCTCCAATGTAGCCACGATGCGATCACAAAAATGTTATTTACAGAACCGCCTGTACAACGTGCTCTGCTCTATACCTGAATAACAATACCCTCTCCCGGAAGAACTGGAGTAGCTGTAAAGACGTAACCGTTGGCGTATTCATTGCTCCTTCTCCATGCCATGCAGCGAAACACTCCTATTTCAGCATGTTTTCCCTTTGTCCTGTATTCAAAAAAGCCATTCACGTCATTTCTCACGCATCTATAGATTTAGCAATATGTTTCCCTTGAAATTCAATAAAAGCCCAAAATCTCTCACCGATGAAATATTAAGCTACCACGAACTGTGTTTGGGTAATATCGGATATCCGGGAACTTGTCTCCGAACGACGAGCTACAGCCTGAAGGTGTACCCCCAATGTTTATATCATTCAAAGAAGGCACTAAATTGGTGTCGATTTCCTGTGAAACTGCATCCACAGCATTCCGTCTTAAATTGTTGAGATGCGCACGAGTGTCTAAGCAAAAACGACAATAAAAATGTTCGCATTACAAGAATAGATTCCTCGAAACCTTATCCTCCGTTCACAAATTTCTGCAAAGATTTACCAACAAACTCTAGGGCGGTAGTGTTCCCATAAACGTCAATAAGAGCCCACAGAGGTTTACGTGTGTCAACTCCAGAAAAAAAGATTCCTTTCTCTTCCCCGTTGATTCCAAAATGGACGTCTCCAGCTGAGTTTACGTAGTAGTACAAAATCGTGTCTTTTTTCACGTGAATGTCACTGAAAGCCTTAGCCCAAAATCCTGGCTTCGAAGTCAAATCTGCGAGAAAAAGTCACATCATGAAACATGTCTTTGACATTCATGGCTCGTGTAGATTTGACACGGACAGTTCCCCTCGTTGGGAATCGTCGACGAATCTCCTACCTGGACATGCATATCTTGGAAGACATGATCGAAGGGTACTCGGGTCATTACTTGTGAATCCAAAACGGAGCACTCCACTCCAGTTAGTGGATACTTCAAGGAACTTCAAGCATACCTGGAAAGTAAAAGATCATTACAGCATAATTAATGCCACTAAACTTAATACCCACAAGAAAGCAATTCAATCCATCCCACGCTTATTTCCAACATCTACATCCTTCCACTGATAACAACAAAGGGGGAAAGCTTGGCCGCTGAACTACTATAAGATACATATCGTATCAACCTTCTTCACTTTGTTCTCTTGTCAATTTCCTCTAATTTTCACAGTTCTTCTCAACTCATTTTTACCCGCTGTTTTTCGTTCATCGGGAACCTTTACACCCACGCAGACCTCAAGTCATCTCCTCGCACCAACTAATGCTATTCACACGACATAACTGGATGAGGGACAGAAACACCAGCAAGTTCAAGGCGCTTCAATTGGTCCAACGGACATCAACCCCAAGCGTTGCTACATGTTCCATTCCTGCTTCATTTTTCGTGGGCAATAAGGCTGAGACTCATTTCATGCTCCTTGTAGTCTCTCGGAACTCACCAAGTCATATATCACCCCTGACATGCCTTTTATCTCAGCAAGGGGTTTTCATCATGGGCTTCATCAGATATCATACCAGCTCAGAAGGCAATAACTTGCCAGCTTTTAAGCTTTTACTTGTTCCTGGGTGGTGGTGGTTCTTGTGGCATTATTAATGTTAAGCCTACATGCAGCAAGCTTAGTACGAGAAAGCCAGATTAAATGCAGCTCCTATATTAACTTTTCCAAATCTTTCTTCACACTGTGGTGCTGTGGCTGCAAAATTTACTTCTTCTAATTCAACCCTGTATCCTACAGTTTCTTGGCGCAACCAATGATATTTCATAACCGTGCACTTTACTTGGCTTCTCGGCCAAGACGCTAGTTAGATGATGGTCTCAACTTACTTAATACCAGTACTAAATAATATCTCTTTTTGCTTACCTTCTCATTTACTTTAACGGCACGGTCTGAAAAGACAATTGCTTTGCAAAAGCTGGATACTCGGCGAGCCACGGTCCCATTGTCAGTAACACTTATATTTTCACCGTGGACAGCATTGAACAGCAAGGGTGGTAAGTTATTCACTGACGGCCCTCCACCTCGAGAACCTGCAACAACAAAAAAAAAAGCAAAAGGGTCCATGAGAAACTGCAGGATCACAATTTGAGGAACAATTAAGAACGACATTTAAAATAAACAAGGTGTAAATGGGAAAATTCATTATTTTTCCAACTATGCACACACTATGAGACAGTGCTGGACTGTGTTATAGAATATTCATAACCAAAACAAGAGCAGCAACAGTCCCTGGATACGGACACTGATGAACGTGAAGTCATTCATAGAAAGTCCCTAACGGCAATCTTCCCATTGTGGTAGATGGCCAGCAAGAGGGACTTTCTCCCTCGTCACTTTCCCTCTTCTCGCTCTCTCTTCTCTTTCCCTCCAGAGAATTCACTGTGCAATATATCTTAACGTCTGTCGCCCATGCGGGCTCTCTCCACAAAATTCCTCCACGTAGTTCAATTTCACTGCAGCAATTTGTCACACGACCAGATAAAAACGGGATCCTTACTGGTCCATATACGGGACCGCATAGGTAGTTTATACAGCTCCCATTTATTTTAACCGTATGTTTATTGCACCCTAAAATATTATGCGTAGTCCTGGACCAAAACTATTACCTATTAATGCTTGCAACCCATCCGGAAACATACTTCTCTGATGTTTATTTATGACATGTCTTCAGGCAGGTGTCATTTTGATGATGATGATAATAGTAATTGTAATGACGAGGAGTCCTAAAGATATAATTCGGAAGGAAAGTTTAATGTTCATCAGTGGAAAGTACCTAACGAATCATGGCACGCCATAAACTACTCACCATCACTAATTGGCTCCGGAAGGAAATTTGCGCTCCTATACATGATGCTCTGGACCTGGCATCTAAGAGCCCCAATAAAATCTGAATATGGTTCTTATACATGATAGCCTTAAGGGGCATAGGATTGGTATCGTATGATTCGTGCACAGCATCCATTTATGAGAGCTCCTAGTAACACCATTCCTTTGCGAAATGGCCCTATAAACCAAATCGATTAGCTAGTCCTATTACTACAAAAGACTAGCCTCTTCCTCTCTTCGCTTTCCCTTATCCTCACTCCCACGCTCACAATATCCAATGTTATGTAATAGTTAGTTCTATTTGTATCCTAATGAAAAGCGAGGGGTCCATGATCTTTGGTCATTCAAGATCTTCAAAATTCAATGCTATGTTTGCTAATAAAATTCCATCCTACGCTATTTGTCTGCGCGGACGATTTTCCATACATTGTACACGGCTGGATGAAAGTGCTACACCAGCACTCCGTTTACTCCTGTATCTTATAAACTCGCTGGGAGCAGCAAATAGCACGAGTCTTGCGAGAATGGAAAGGATGTATGTTACAGCATTTGTTTTACTTGCTTTCACTTTCTGCGCTAGACGCCCAAATTATACTGCCTCCATCAAATCAACTGCTTTTTCATTATTACTACATTCTCCAGCACCGCCTTATTTCACTTCATGACCATTAGTTTACGACGTAAAGACCCCATTCTTCAGGAATAATTCCTAACTCCTGTGCTGCCACTGCCGTCAGCATAATAAGCGGCGGGGCGTGGGATAATGGGCACTTTTAGGAAGCTTCAAAGACTAGTTTAAGAGGGAAAGTTGGAAATAATAATTCTGCCCTTTCCGAGTCATTGGGTCCCGAACCGCTAAGTAGGATGTGCTTGTGTTGATGAGTGATCTAGATGTAGGGTCATACAAAACTAAAACTCTTATCTGCTTCTTATTTATGACGACCTTCACTCTGGTATTTGCTTTGTACCTACGACATCATTCTACTAAAAAAAGTTCCATGGCGTACCTAAGTCCCGTACAAGAGATACACCCCTTTGCAATAAATGCCAAAGTTCCATTGATTTTGCACTGCAATTTGGCACACGGAATTCATTTCCGTGTCCAAAGGAAGGCGTCGTCGTACAACGTAG
This sequence comes from Bourletiella hortensis, assembly GCA_034694225.1. Taxonomy (NCBI): domain Eukaryota; kingdom Metazoa; phylum Arthropoda; class Collembola; order Symphypleona; family Bourletiellidae; genus Bourletiella; species Bourletiella hortensis. The sequence goes on along the minus strand of JAQFYD010000462.1, from coordinate 4,300 downwards.
TATTGCACATAAGAGTCTCAGCCGAATGAACACAACTTTTTCCTCACCCTCACTTTTCTTGTGCCACTTAAGTGCAGACCATATGCACAGGTTTTACTTATAGCAGATTGATACCATCGCTACGCAACTTCTTTCGGCTACATCAATAGTACTGCCGCCATCCAAAATTCCATACGCTATTTTTTAGCCTTCCTTTTTGAACCTAGAAGCCTTGAACCTAGAATTTGTGCCATAAAAAGCAACTCTACGAAGACAATTTCCGAGTCATATTTTTCCGAGGTGAATTAAAATCACAAGGTGGGGCAAATTGTGACGATAAGAAACTATAAGAGTTCTGCCCTTTTACGATAATGAATGTGAAATGTTGAGCGGAGGGAAATGCTAGACGTGCTCAAGTTCCATTTAGTGCCTATATATAGCCACTATAGCTCCCAGCAGCTGATGCTATTCCATAAATGAGCTCCTGCAATACACGGCATCAACCCCATTCTAACAGTCAAGTGCCTGCTGCTGGATTTGAACAGGTTTGACAGTAAGAAAAAGGAAGCAATTTAGATGAGAAGGCTCGTCCACAGAACTCAACAGTCTAGAAAATTTTCAATCTACGCTCTTTACTTTCACTTGGACCGCTTTCTGGAGCATGTGCAACCACATCAAACGGTTTTGGAAGTCCCGCACACTCATATGTACAGAGAAAAACTCAGCATTTTCCATGATACTCGCAAGCCCCCATATGATCGGTATCGGTACTCACTTTCCTAAGAGAAGATCAGTGAGACATTTTTGTCTGTTCGTGCAAAATGCAAATTACGATAATGTTCCAAGGACCTTAGAGGTGGTTGCAGCGGAAATAATCTTCATACGCGCAGCACTTCTCACGTGGGATATGCCAAACAAGGCCATTGTTTACAACATCTCTTCAGAGATATGTGAATTTTCATACAAACAGTTACAATAAATACCCTCTTCCACATAGAATTCTTGTAACACCACACAAGGGAGGGGCCCATCCGTGGCCCTCTACTTCTCGCTGAAATATTACTACTACTACCAACACCATCACCACTAGTACAATATGAGACCATCCCAATGTCATATGCTGCCTAAAAGTTCACTCTTCTGTACATAAGGCTACATCCACAAACAACTGAGCTTTCTCCAGGTCCTGATCCTACAGATGAAGTAATTTCCACACTCGATTTCACGACAACTGCCTCTGTGCCACGATTCTTCGAGTAGTAACAACCGGATGATGCGACCATGGATTTACTTATGTATGACGCAAATAATATTTGAGTCAATTTATTGCATACCCTCCATTCCTTTTTGGAGAATATGCATATCCTCCAAACACTTTTCACAGCATCACACAAGCATTTTGCATGCAAGATTGGAATAAGGCAACAAGAGAAGTGGTGATGCAGTAGTAATAGAAGCAGGAGTTAGTCCTCTATTCTTTCCAAGGCCGAAACAAGAAACCATTTTCCTCGAACAGTGCAGACTTTCTCTTTCATATTCCCCAGAAAAAGGGAGAAACTTTAGCCATTCCCGTTTATTTGACTTTCCGCTGCTATCGCATAACGTGTTACGCATCGTGGCGACAAACGTTGAAGATAATTACACACAATTTCATTACAGAGCCCAATTCATGAGCGGAAGAAGAGCGTAACAAAGGGATACTACAGTCAACCAGCAAATATCTTTCCATTCCTATTCTGACCCACTTTCTAATCGTCTCCTCCTCAGCTTCGGAGTTCTCTCGGCACTAAAAATTCTTGTTTCCCCCTTTTTCGCTAGCTCTCTTGAATATTTCCAAATCTTCGGGGTAATTTAACTCCAGCTGATTTTTTGATAGCTCGTATAATACCAGCAGAATATCATTCATGTTTAATAACCTCCTATATTTACCTGCTTAATGAAACTCTTACATTTTCTTATTCAAAATGTACCACTTTCCAGAGCTGATTCCAGCAGCCTTTTAAGTGCCATGGGGAATACCGAACACGGAACTTCAGCTTGAACACCTTTTTATTTTTACTCGAGTCTACTTTTTAGTAGAGGTACAAATTACATGGTTACAGTTCGTTCCTTACATGAAGTTTCAGAACAAAATGAATGCGCCGTTTTTCGGCTTGAAAATTAAGGCATATTCTAAGGACCTACGTCCGCCGGACGGAGCAGATGAGTTGGAGTATGGGGAAGTGGAAGCACAGCCTTATCTAGCTGCGGGCTCAAAGCTGTTAAGCGACCATAAAAATGTTACGATCCTTGGCCCTCTCAAGAGGACTTGGACTGACACTTCTAAACCCTTTCACATCGTAAATGAACAGATGAATTTCACCCGTCTTGCTATAACAGATCAATGACTTTTTCTTACCACCACAACCACGTGAACAGAAATTGACCCGCAACGTATCTACCTTCACGAATAAGGAACATGATCCTAAACGGAAGCAACATTCTACTTTCATGCATACACAAACTCCTCGTGGTCCTCTGTTTTGCGTTAACACGGCGAAAAAAAACCTCTGTGGTATCGGTAATTGTGCCACTCACTTTTTCTGTCTCCACATGTCTTATTGTGTAACTGTCTGAAACTTGGAGAAGCTCACACGTTGCCACACACTCATGATCGTTATAGGGTTATTCTTCTTCCTTTTGTTACCCACTCCAAAATACTGGATAGAGAAGTCTGAGGAACTCGGATTCAGACGCCAATAGTAAAGCTATAAGTAAATCGATAGAAAAAGAAGAGGAAGGAGAAGAAGAAGAGGCAGAAGTGATGCAAGAATCAGACGAACGACAGCTGAAGATTATGATCAATAAATCAATCTGTATACACCATCGTAGCTATCTTAAGTGAATCATTCTTTAGTACTTGAGAAGCCAGCGTATACAAAGCAACCATGAAAAGAGAACAAAATAGAGAATAGTGGCCAATACTAACCAATTCCTATTTTACTTTGTATCCTTTTAAACACTCTTATCGTCTTTAGCCATGGAATGCAAACAATAGGTGAAGAGATTACTGATTTTCTTCTGGCTCCAAATCGTCCCGTACATCCTCCATCACTATCAAGCGAACTACACTTTCCGTTTTTCTTATTGCTTTTACTAGACTTGGAAGAATTCCGTGCAGCAGGAGCCGTTTCAGGTTCGGATACTCCTGGCGGAACACTTGGAGCCGATGTGGGTTTTTTGACACGAGGCTGCATAAGTGGAGTATAGCAGCAGGAGGTCGGAGCCACGACGACAAAGGAAGGCACATAAACAGGATGGCTACTTTCGTCATCTGATTGGTACGAATTATTGTTATGGTTGCTTATAACAGCAGAGGCTGCAGACGACCCGCTATACCATGCATCATTTGTGTCTATAGTGTCTAAATAGAAACGACTCATTGTTTGGCTCATGGGCCACGGCCTCGTGACCACTACATCATATGAAGATGTGGCTGATGAGGATGTTGGGTCAAAACGGCTGGAATAGAACTCTGTTGAACGTGATTTACAAGGAGGCCTCAAATTATAAGAATAATCTCCGGCCATGGTGATGCTGATGATGGGTGATGATGTTGATAAAAGATCAAAAGGCGGATAAAACGGAATACAAATCCTCAGCTCGTAATAACACTCTTGAAAGATAGCCACAGAATCTCAAGGACACCAAAGATACACACAGAGGCACACAAACAGTGAAATTCACACGGGTATTGTATACTTTGGGGAGTGGTATTAGGCTTAACAATGACAGCAGAAGAAAAGTACGAAAGGATAACAACAGTTACGGGGTACATCAACGGAATGGTAATGCTTGATGGCGGGTGATTGCTCTTGGCTGCTGCTCAGCATGCTCCTTCCAGCTCCGACAATCTCTCCAGCCGAACTGTGCTGGGACGAGGACTCAACAGAGCTGAAAATGCCTGGCGCACGATAGCATCCTCGCACTAGCCGGAGAGACTTCCAAGCTCACTTACATCCACAGGGAATCTTCAGAGTATTTCTCCAACAACTTTTTCACTGGACTCTTACATAAGAAAGCCCTGCTACTATCACTATACTATTCTGCACCAGTGGTCCCACGCGCTGGGGGTCCAACATCTTTTTGCATCCCTTTTTTTGCACCTCCACAGCAGGCTCAGCTACGTCCCAACCAACATGTTCATCCGTACGTATCTACTATCACCATAGAGAACGTTCCCATAGCATCATCATCATCCTCGTTTACAGAGTTCATCAGAGGGAAAAAGTCCATACGAAAATGATGGCTCAGTAAAAGGAAATGAAATTGAGATGGAATG
>JAQFYD010000461.1:0-18859 GCA_034694225.1 Bourletiella hortensis | reverse complement strand
TTTGAGAGAAGTATGGGACGTTTGAATGCAAATGAATCCGATTTTCGGATGATGAAGATGATGATGAGGGACGCGCATCGATCGTCCCGCAGTTACAGACAATGTGGGAGTAGGAACTAACTTTGTAGAATGGCTCCTGCTTTTGAAGGAATTCGGATGCTTTTCAAATTGATTAATCGGGCTACTGAGAGGAGGCTGCAGAGGAGGGGAATTAGTCTGAACTCTCTAGAGTAATTATTGAGACTTGTGATTCCATACAAAGACAGGCGAATGGATAGGCAAATAAATTGTAGTGGCTCTTCAAAAGACAACAGGTGGAATGCCCTGTGGAAAAAACTGATGGAAATATACAGAAGGGGAAAAGAAGCTAAAAATTAACGGAGCAAGCAAAGTTGGACCACCCTACGGAGATAATAGCCAGACTTGATGGGTATAAACGACTCTGAGAGTCTATTTGTCCAAAACTGCGAACAAGGCTAACAGAGAAATACTGGTTCGGTTCGAGTAAAACCCTTAGGCCAAGAACATACAACGCTGATGTACTGTACTCATGTCGGCCATATAATAACGTTACATTTTTATCCTGAAACTAATTGCTAGTAAGAATAAAATCCCTTTCCTTCGGTTTTCAAGCATTCTCTGATAATAAAAATGCACACGCGTATTGAAATTCATGAAGCGTTACCCTTCGGAAAGATAGGACATTTACGCTGGAGGCAGAACCGTGTCGTTTTACGTATCTCTTATGCTCCAACGGCCGGCAAAAATACGGCTAAAAATAATAAAAGTGAAAAATACGGAAGGAAATTGTTGCCAGGGTAATGTTCTTTTCTTAAGCCATAGAAATAGCCAATAAAATTTTATGTACCTACCCACGTCGGATACCATGTACTTAAAAAAAGAACAGTATGAGACTTCAGGGGGTTCAGGAGAACAGATGAGAACAGAAAAAAGACAGATTGCCCCGCAGCGGATGAATTCTGTTGCAGGAAACCATAGCAACCTATATTCGTAAGACGATGTCAAAAGTGAGTCAGTTCCATAGAAGCAGATTAAATTTTTAGTTCTGTTTGAAGAAAGGAGATCAAATAAGACATTTGACGAATTCGGTGAATTACATTGCATTCAAGAAGAAATTCGCAAGTTCGTTTGCTTCAGCAAACAGAAACTATGAATAGCATAGGAGGCATGATCATTTTAGCGACCACGCCGATTTCTTCTATCTTACAGGAACAGATCAACAGGGGTACGGCCGCATTAAATTGTGAAGGCAACGGAAAGTACGATCGTGTAGCATCCCAACAAGCACCCATTTACTAAAATACCGTAGCTTACCGTAAATCCCCAAATCCTCAAATTATTACTTCTTACGGAATGCCTATCATCACCAAGAAAGTAGTGTATCGATTTTTCTACAAACGAACCTCATCCATGTGAAAGTATCTGCGGAATCCACTCAGAACTGATTACGGAATTTGCCGTAACTTCCAATTTTACAGTATTTATCTACCCTTAGAAGTGCCCACACAAATATTTATGAATGCGCAGTTTACACAGGATGAAGGTTGGAGGCTGATGAAAGACTTGAAAGCTTCTCATTTTCTCGTTATTAAACCTACTCCCATACGGTCTGCGGGTCGATGTTTCGCTAAAATATACACACATTTCGTTACAAGAACACTTCAGCTCCTGTACATGAGAGCTCGTGACTAATTAATTTTTAGGAAAACTTCCGAATGAAAGACCAACAAGAGACTCGCACCTATATAGTAGCCATTCGGCAATAGAAAAATTTTATTTCCCTCTCCGCGCTTTCGCTCGGCTTGATTTACTACAAAGCTCTAACAGTTAGATGATGATTCAAAATTTAACAAGAGTTTGATGACTAAAGCAACCTCGTCAGCCTGGGAGTTGAGTTGAACATAAAGGCCTCCAATGCATATATGTGCGAGGGAGTGTCGAAAGAACGCTCATTTTAAATAACCGTGACGACGACGACGACGTTATTTAAATATAAATTCTATTCCCTTGCAAGATCCATAAAATCTTGCCATAATGAAATCATTCACAGACGAAAGTTCTCCTGCAGCCAGAAAACTTAATTTGACGAATCCCGTCATGTGAAATGGCTGGAAATTTCTTCCTAATATTTCACTGCAATATGGGAAATATTCATCAATATTGATGACTCGGCAGGCTTCAACCCGCAATGCATTTTTCCCTTTTAAGCATTTCCCAATGAACTCTCCACTATACTTCAAAGGCGAACCAACTCTCATGTGTCTTCTTCAAAATTAATTAGGTGAGGAGAGTCAACCATTATGATGGCGCATCCATCTCTATACGTCGAGTTAAATTGCTCAAGTATTAGATGGCTCTATATTAGAAGTTATAGGAGCTTTTTTGAAAGGAAAATGTTCAGAAACTAATGGAGACAAGAAATGGCTTGGAACATGATAGCTACATGGATTGCTTTGGCTCACTCTTGCCTTTCTAACAGGAAACTTGGAGCTGTTTGATGTGAAATCAGAATCTCTTTGTTCACTCAACCTTCAGTATCATATGTGCCACATGAACGGCCACTTTAGCTACTGTTCACCAGTGCATCCCACCGCAGATTTTCATGTACATGATACATCATACGAAAAGACCTTTGCATTTCATAGTGCAGTATGAAGAAAGGTAAGGTTGGGAATTTGGCTATAGTCAAAGGATTTCTTCTTGTCCTTACGAATTGATCCTACTGTCTGGAATGGATCATGTATTTACTTATAACGACCGTGTTATTTCATAATTTCTCAGAATATTTGTTCGGGCTGTTTCAAGTGGCATCGTATAGAAGGTGATAATTGATTATTCAATGTTTACAAAGGAAGAGGAGTAGCGCATGGATGTGTAAACACTAAGCGTTCTATCACCTTCAAATACTCAAAGTATTGGAAGTGCGAACAAGGATAATTTGTTTGGTTACCAAAGCGACTGAATAGTCTTCTGTCCATGCCTCTTCCAACAGCCCTCTCATCATGTTTACACCACTATCCAAAGACTATCTATCCTACTAACCGGAACCGGCAGTAGCCCAGAGGTTGCTTACAGTTGCAACAGCCAAACGCCAACGCAGCACTCCAGTTCCAAGCTTTCCATGCCTTTCCTCTCTGCTTGAATTCCCAGTGCGAAGGTAAATTCATGGGAACTGGAAGGCATTAAAATTTCATTTTGCAAAGCAGCCCGTCTCTTAACTTAAGGAGAAGTAGTGACAGTCTGAATGTTCTTGCTGAAATTTTCAGAGCCTTCAGCCAGATTCAATCATGAAATTTCGAGGTTGCTAGATTACGGACTTGATTCATTTCATTCCAGCTACTCTCAGATGCTCTTTCAACTGTACAAAACTATTGCTGTTTCCATGGACCCCAAAGGTACGAAATAACTCAAGCGGGCTATAAACATCCTGTAGTTCTCGAGGAGATCCATTCATCTCATGATGTTACGGTGGCGTGTGAAAGACTGTTGCTAGTTGCAGCAAAAGTATGTAAACCACTTAAACACTCGAACCATGAAAGGTGACGTCCTCCTTTTTCATATGTTTATCATCCTTTCTACCCTTAAACTTCACCACGGAAACTTCAAAGACTTGCTGCTCATGTCCTAAAAATGTTTTTCTTTATTTGAGGAAGAAACACAACGAGTCTGCAAAACTGGCTGTATCAGATAAAAGAAAAGTGAGCAAGTTTTGCATTCTAAAGCAAAACCTCTGAGCATATTATATTAAAGATTCAGAAGAAGCAGAAAAGCTATGCTATTACGAGATGCTGCTCTGGCTGTTATTTCCAAACGCAGTCTTACCATAAGGGGAGCTTTGTGACACATAACTTTAGAAACCGCATGACATGGGCAAAAGCGTGTCTGTTAGCTAACCTGTTCTCATTCAATGGCAAAGACGCACACACATATACACACACACTTACATTATATATGAAGACGGACGGGAGTACTAACGGTAATGACTCCGTTCCTCATCTTCCATCCTTCTCTTCTTATGTGTGCCTTTTCCTGTAACCATTCTTGAGAGATTTTTCCATCAAGTTTCCACGGCATGATACCTACCATGTCCGTTTTACACACTATTCTAGTCGTACGAAATTAGATTAACGTAACATATTATGCATGTGTAATGAGAACAGATAGAAAATTTTTGAGAGGATGATATGGCAAGAAGAGGATGGGCGGCCTGCTTGCCATCATTGCTAAAGCAAGCGGTCAGAGCGTGAAAATATGAAATGTAATTAATAAAAGAAGGAAGCAGAAAAGAGGAGCTAAATGGATCAAGCTCAGTGTAATACTTCCCTACACAGCAAGTTTAAAGCGTGGTCAATCCCGGTTCAAGTCACCGTTTAATTTCAGCGAGACGATGCACAAGTATGTGCGTGTATGGCTATGTAATGTGAGCCCTAATACAAGGCGAAATGTCTTCCCCCTTGTCATCATCATCATCATCATCTTCTTCTTTGCAACAACAATACCACTCTGGTTTCTTACCTGACTCAATCAGAGTTTAGTTAGTTGCTTTACAGAAGCGTCCAAAGTCATCTGTCTCGGAGCAAAATGGACAAGCTGAAAACAACTACCATAATCGCGCTACTCACACTACTTCAGGAACCCTTACAAGCAAGTTAATTAAAAGTTTCTTTAGCTCCTAAAAAAAATTTTATTGGTTGTTATCTACGCCCTGCTTGGTTCGTGCTGTATAGGTAAACTCTGATAGTGGACTTCTTCATGGTATGAGAGCAGAGTGTAACAATGATGGCATCAAAGTTCACCTTGAGTTCCGAAAACCTTTCTACGGAGTTGCATACTCTCACGGATACTATGAGACTGAACGCTGTCGCTATATTGGTCAAGACTCCCCACTTGCCGGTTCAACAAACTACAGGTATGCCCTTTTTTCCTCATATTCCAATTAGTAACTGATCAAATACTACTGTAGCATTCTTGTTATTGATTTACGGTCCCACATAGTCGGAGTTCAGATTTCTGATGAGCTCAGAAATAACTTACCTTACATGCTCCCACGTTCTAGAGCTAAACGAGATAGGGCACAGGAGGGGTTTAAATTTATTTGCTACATGTTCATCGAGTCTGTGTGCCAACCTATAAGCCGCACCCTAAGCATGAGAGTGTGTTATGTGCCTGATAGGTAGACAGAGAATAAAAAAATAATGAAACTCAGTGTCATAATCCAGTCCAGAGAAGGAAAATAACATTCCTGGATTATTAGTGCAGCTGCCTTGGCGTCGATATGATTATTGTGTTTCAACTTTTTCTTTGAGAAGAATCTCGGACAGGATTTTAATCAAAGCCTTTATTATTAGCTTTCTCATTCCAGCCAAGGGATGCGGGACTGTTCATCATGGAACTAATGCCTTTTCAGATGAACAGGAGCAAAAGAGAAGCAGGGCGCTATTGTACCAATCAGAGGGAGAAACTGTCGCACCAACGGGAGGATTTAGCCCGCACAGTGAAAGGAATCAGTGTAAGCCTCTATCTATCTTTCATTTAGTCAGAAACTAATGTATTAAAGTCTACACATGCGAAAGCACTGATCTTACTTTCCCTTTCTCCCGTTTCTCTTACAACTGCTTCCTGGCATGGAGAGTTCACCTAGCTAACCTTTTACTTCAAACCTATGACAGACAACCAGAGGAGCAGTGGGAGCGGAAACGAGATTTACATTGAAAATACTCTCTTGATTCAGCATGACCCCTCAATCCAGGAAGCAGGAGATCTGGCGCAGACATTAAGATGCGTCTGGCATAAGGAAATACATAGGCCCTTAGTAGCCTCTCTGCCCTTCCATACAGCACCACGTAGCAGAACACCCGTAAGCTTTTACGACTTCGTTAGGCAAGCAAAATGAATTGAGCAACAAGGGAATGATTTCTTCATGTTGTAGGAAGCGGTACAAGCTCCAAAGTATAAGAATAGATTTGGAAGCAGCAGTGTTTCCGGATTATCTTACAGTGGAGGCTCACGCATGGAGCACAAGGGGCAAGTTGAAAGTGTGCCTCATTATCCTAACTTGAGGAGAAAGTGGTCACGTTCACTGAAAGAGTCGTCGTTGTCCACCGCCGGTGGTAATAACAATAAAGACAACAACTGGGACGATCCTCACCATTATGAGCCAGTAAGTCTTGCTCTTCCACTCACGGGAAATACAGCATCAACAACGGTGAACACAGTGGGCATGGCAACGCTAGTGGCAGTAGCCTCTTCCACTCTTTTAATAGCAAGTCAGTACTCGTAGGAATAATTTATGGTTACCGTGAATGAGTAAAGCTTACAAAGAAATCCGAACTGCAACGAGGTTTTGGGAACACCGCCATCCGTATTTTATTTCCATCGTCACTAGTAATAATAGGTTTCATCTTTCACATTTAAAACATCTCCTTCGTTACTAGATTAGTATATATATATATATATATTTATATATATCATAACAATGTTGAGGTTTGGCTTATATATATCGTCACTCGAATTAACTTCGTTAAAGTTCTCCAGCTTCCTATGATATCATCGATTCTACTAAAATGACGTAATGCTAGAACATTTGTTTTTTAGCCCTCCAATAATAGTTCCTTGAGGGCTGTTCACATAATCTGTATATTACGTAGGTGATGTTTCCTCCGAATATCCAGTTCTGCAAATCTCCTACAAAAGTTAGTGTAATACGTGCTTGAATAAATCCATTCAGTTGACAACAAATTTTTTGAGCGTTCGTACTCCTTGGTAATTGGAATAATTATGCTTTGTTTGCCAAATTCGTCCTCACAGTATTCGCATATGGCATTACGTGAAACTGGTTAACACAAGGGAGACAACAGGTTCTCACGTTATATTATGAGGTATGGAAGATAAACTTCATACACTGCCTTCCTCCCGTACTATCTCTCTCTCCCTCCTGACTCATGTCAACCCTCACTCGTCTCACGATTTCTATTAAGTACAAATAACGGAGCCAGTCATACAGACTACAGCAGAAAGATATTATTACTATAATATCATCTTCACTGCTACTAGAAACTCTATCAGGTTTGTCATCTGTCATACGACATTAACCTTAAGGCAACTACAACCTTGCTCATAATTATCATCATCATTATATCGTTTTCTCCACTGCCTTAGGGGAAAGCAGAGGGACTCGACAAGAGAAACTTCACCAAATCTGGAATCCAATTTTAGGGCATTCATACGCATGACTCCTATTACTCTCGATTAGGAAAGTACTTAATTTTATATTTGCGCTAGGACTCATATACCTTAAAATACATACACTAAATTATACGGCCTATATGTAGGAGGACAATCAAGCAGGTTAAAACCACGTCACGTTAACAAATTAAAACGAGCAAATCATCACCAGAAACAACCATTAAAGCAATCAACATAAATGATAAAAATACCGGGAAATTGTGGAAGAGCTGTGGCACTTGTTAAAATAATTGTAAAATACATTAGAGAGGCAAGAAAAACCAAAGAGAGAATGAAATTGGTACTGTAGAGAAATATGAGAGCCAAAGTACAATGACGATAGTAACAATAATAAATAACAAAATCTATGTGATAAAACCTAAAGAGCAAAAAAAAAAAAGAAAAGAATTTCGTGGGTACTGCGGACATTATTATTATTATATATTCTGCATTATTAGTTTTACTAAAAATGTTAGTATCGATAGTAATTAGGCTTAAAAGGTCCGGCTTTGTTAAGACCCAAGTACTTGGCCTGATCGTCCGATAGCTCTGTAAGATGAGCATCAAATGTTGGGAGATGAAGACTTGCGACGTACTCGTCTGGAACAATTAAATAAAACAAAGACATGGTAAATCTGCTATGAACAGCAATATAAAGCACATGATAGAACACCGGAAACTCAAAACGAACTAAGAAAGATGGAGGGTGAGCACTTGATCAACGCAGGATTTTAAATAAACGTACCCATTTTTTTGGGAAGAAGGTACACGTCAGACTTGTAGCGGCCTTGAGGTGCGTTGAATAGCTCAATTAGAGCTAAAGCCTGCAGAAATTTCAAAATCATTATATTTTACATCACGTCCATCATTGCATCAGTTAAAAACTTAATCATGAAATGCTATTCTAAAACAAACATCCGTCATCATCTACGGTGCCAAAGCGTGCCGAGGCCGAATGGCAACACATTAAATACAGGCAATAAATAACTATTTAAATAAATAAAACGGACGATCTCTCGCTATGGGAGAGAACTTCCTGCATAGGCAAAACTAAACAAACACATACATGTACAAGCGAGCGGCCTTCCAACCATTCATAAGCACTGATATTCACGGATACTTTATAACCTACAACAAAGGTCAAGACTTACTTGTGTGGCGGCTGTGATGGAAACAACGAAAGAAGGAATGCTGGAACATGTCAAGTTAATTAACCGACCCTCTGCAATCAGGATTATCCTTTTACCATCGGGCCAAATCACATGGTCCACTTGGGATCGAACTTTCTCCCATGTCAATTCAGGAGTTCTTAAGCTTCCCTATGAGAAAAAAAAACCAACACAAATTAATGGTGTCCGTTTTCCAAACAAAGTTTATACAATAGCAGTGCAGGTAGTATAAAACTGATGTACAGGAAGATAACAATGCCCACATAAAATGGATTCCTAGACTCACCACATCGATCTCTGTATTCGAATGACCAATGTTACAAAGAATACAGCCATTTTTCATCTTATCCATGTGCTCCCTGGTGACCACGTTTTTGTTTCCTGTAGCAGTGACTACGATGTCTACCATTCGGATGACCTCATTCAATTTTACAACCCGGAAGCCATCCATACTGAAAGGAAAAAATCCACCAAATTAAGTTACACTCATCATTGTGCACGAAGAACGTAAAATATTTTATTTTTCATTTTGATTACTACACATACCAGCCCTGGAGGGCACAAATAGGATCGATTTCAGTGATATATACGATGCATCCGAGACCTTTCAGGGCTTGGCAACAACCTTTGCCTACTTCTCCATATCCGCATACCACCACCTGCTTGCCTCCGAACATTACGTCGGTGGAACGCTTCAGGCTACACTCAAGAAATGTCATAGAAAAAGATCAATCTTCCGACAGCATATCTCATTTTCAGTGAATTCTGCATTACGCAAATTCTTTTGCTACCAACTGCAGAATCTTATAGCATTAAACCAGAGCTGGTGTGCATACCTGTCGATAATGGACTCCTTGCAGCTGTAAAGGTTGTCAAACTTAGTTTTGGTCACCGAGTCATTTACATTCATGGCTGGAACTGTCAGCTTGGATGCCTTGGACAACTGATACAGCCTATGGACACCCGTGACGCTCTCTTCAACGATGCCTACATGAAGGTACACAGGATAACAATAAAATAGGAGCATTAGAATGTGCGACGCATGAAGAGGAATTTTAGCCTTCAAGGGGCTTCCCGTTGTTCCCATTCATCACTCTCAACTTCGTGAGATATACACAACAGCATCGACCCGAATGCTTTTCTCCACTCAGGCAGAAAGAAGACCAGTTTCAGTCGCAGATGTGTCCTCATGAAATCTTTTCAGCGATTTCACAAAAAGGGATATGATACCACATTTTTGTACCTAAAATTAATATAGGTCATATACAATTTTTCTCACAATACCTTTTATCAGCTTAAACATGGCTGGATACTTCTTGAGCATGAGATGAGTGGCGTCCCCACCATCATCTAAAATCATGTTCGGTTGCCAATTTTCAGCGTTGACACAACGATCAATACACCACCAAAAGTCTTCCTCCGTTTCACCTCTCCATGCGAATACTGGAAAACCTGCCTCCGCCAACGCCGCCGCCACCTCATTCTGCAATGTTCCCCAAAAACATATAAGGTTCTGTTTAATCTCACACTTGGTAGAATTCCGTCTGCCTTCACACGGAGGCCCAGAAACTCGATACAGTTGTAGCAGCAGTAGCAATAACAAATATCTATGCAATTTTCTCCAGCATTCCCAAAGGAGAATGCATATGTTGCTCCTTTTAAGACTCTAGTTGTTCATCCACATAGAAAAAAAGATTTGACTAGAATACCTGCGTTGAATAGATGTTGCACGCCGTCCAGCGAACTTGGGCTCCCAATTCAGCCAAGGTCTCAATGAGAACCTAAGGGCAGAAGGAAAAGAGCAAAAATTATTAGGCCACGAGTTACACAATGGTTTATTATTATTATAGGAACCAACAACTTCCTCCCTATGACCTATAACCCTTGACCTTCTTTGGTACATGTATACCAAGCGGCCACACAAGTAATCAATTCTTACCGCTGTTTGAGCGTTGATGTGTGTGCAGCCCACAATCTTGGATCCTTTCAATGGCTTGTCTTCGGAGGCCCGTTTCCGTAAGGCCATAATCCCGGGCATCTCTACAGGAAAAAGCAAATTTCTCATCATCATCACGACAACTCAAGTACATTCACTGAGAACGTCTACACGTCTCTTAATGAGGCATTCCAGAATCTATAAAAGACTCTTGACGTACGTATATAGCTCTCACTACGTGTCATCAAACTGGTACACATTTGTCACGAATGAACAGAAGTGCTGCTACTCACCTTGCTCGGCAATTTCAATTTCCCTTCGGCCGAATGCATGGAGGTCTATGTTACGGACACAAAAGTCTGTCAACCCTTTGGATGTCTTTTGTTGCTTATCTCTGGGGCTGATATCATCCTCTTCCGAACTGCTCCCGGTGTATGAGGCTGGAATTGAAGACTCATTGCATTATTTGCATACTCTCGGAAGAGGGGTATAGAAATTAAAGGAGAGCTCGGCAAGATGACGAGCGGCAAAATAATTAATTAGCTCAAGGCAAGAACATGTAGCACGGCGGAGGATGCTCAATTTACTCTGTAATCATGGGCAATCAGCGGAATGAGAAGACTGTCGTTCCCACTCGCTACTGCACACTAATAATATAATAATAGTAATAAGTTTACGTGTTTCGTTTCATATATGGAGCAGTTTCCACATATAGTTCACCTGTGACACATAAACAAATTCAACAAACCAACTCAACTAAAACGAATATTACAAATACTCAAACTCTCAATACTTCTACCAGTACTCATTGCACGCGTGCCTATGTGGATCTGTACAACTGAAGCAGCCTGTAAGTGTGACACGTAGAGTTGATTACATACATAAATGTTCACTACTATGCCATCATACGAAAACCATAGCATGTTCAGCTATAGGCTTCTTCAGCGTTCCAATAGCATCTGTTTTTTCACTAAAAATGTACAACAGCAATATCCACATTTTCGGGCCTACCGTCTCGCATGGGGTTACAAAATAGCTAATTTAAATGCAACTATTCAACCAATACTATTCTGATCACTCATGCCTTTGAATGCTATTAATATGCACTAAAAATAACGAATACGATGATAAGGTTCAACTACAACGGGGCGACATGAACACAGTCGAGCTACTCAACTCCATGTCACTGAATGTAACAATAATGACAGCCTAACGCGTTCTCTCTCATCTAAATCCAATTATTATTTTGCATTCTACCCGTCCGTTTACACATTACGAATAATATAATAACAATAATGTATCACTGTCAGTCCATTCATGTTCATGTCAACGGAGATATGCTACAGAATAATAATGATGACAACAATGCCAAATGTCTATGATACGTAATACACAAGCATCATGCCATTCAACTTGTTAAATTTAGGAATGATTAAACTGGAAACCAGTCAGTGGTACTCTTTATAGCATGAAGAACAGCCAAAAAATGCTCTACCACCGTATGATTACCAGACGAATTAGAATAGGCATGTGTTACGCAACATTATGAGTTATGCTCAAGAACAACGGCTGATGGTTACACTGTCAAAACCTTGGCCATGGTCGCTCACCAAAATACGTGACACATTCCAAGTCAGATTATGTAGTTTGTTATTACTGCTAAAAGTATATAATAATAAGTGACTATGCGTTCTTAAAAGGTCAGGTAAGTAAGAAAGCTCATAATGAAAGCTGCTCGGTTCTTTGTCATCATAATAAGAGTCCTTACACGAGGTGGAGCAAATAGATGCAATTGAAGACCGTCTGGAGTCCTGACTCTTCTTGGCCGTGTCCAGATATCGGCATGAGGCAGGTAGGCTCATGCGACGACGATTTCTGTCTTTAAAGCCCGCTCCACCGGCTAAAAGCCTCTCTGGAACCTATAGGTTCAGTTTTTCAATTCATGTACACCACAGCAACATCAACAACAACAACATCAATCAGTCAACTAATGAACCGTATAGGTCAACTATTTTAGACAAGCAATCCCCGGAATAGTATCCCAAAAAAAGTCAGCTTATATATTATTCTCTCATAATTATTTCTCCCTTCTACATGAAGCATGTACACAGAGCAACTAAATAGGCAAAAATTGGAACGGAAATATAATAATTATAATAATTCGGTCAGTACCGAAGGGTTAGTTTCCCTACGCCATCATCATGCTTCTGTATTAAACAGTAGCTATAGTACTCTGTTTGACAAGAAATTATTACTTATATTTACACAAGATAAGGGCATTATTATGCTCACGCACAAGTTAGTAGTATAGTGGTGGAAGTAGCAGCGCTTAATTAGTAACACACACATTCACGGAAACACTAGAGCGAGTTAATTAATTAGTTATTTACCTCACGCAGAACAGGTGACGGAGTGGCTGTACTGGACACGAGCGGACTCGTGCCAATATTTTTAGCACGATTTGAATTCATTCTCTAATTCCAACTTCCCCTCAAAACCAATTTGTTTCCTTTCAATTTATCGACTGTGAGTGACAGACATGGAAACATATAAAACACAACTATACAAAATAATTGTGGTTTTCCCACCCTTTTCTTTCGCTTATCAAAAGATCCCAATTAAGATCCTATTAATATTTCTTCTACCAGTAAGTTGTTGACAATATCACTCTTTAAAAGTTTGCAGCACTTTCCCAACCAAAGGCATACACCAGAAAAACATGAATCCTCCTTGACAGAACAGCCAACAGAGGAAAAAGCAATGTAGTTGGGATAACAACACAGACAGACTAACAATAATCTGCAGCAGCGGGACACTCTTCTGGATGTTCGACACTGCTCACTACTGCCTCTTCTGTGCGTGTGTGTATCTGAAGGCAGTTCGCCGAGTCAAATTAAAGGGTTGGATAGACAGAGTATGGGATACATACAGCTTGAGTAGCAACTATATACGGAGGAAACAAAAATGCAAAGGAAATAGGTGGTTGACGTCTTGGGCTTGATTAACCACCGTAATCTATCTAATGCTGCTATGAACACACTGTCCAATCAAAGGTAGTAGGTATATAGTAGTCGAAGAAGAAGAAGAAGACGAAGAAGAAAACTAGGCCGTGATCGTATATCTTTTTTTTCCTTCCTCACTGTCTCTCCCTCTCTCTATACTGCTAACTTTCCTTCAAGTAGATTCATCTACCCGCAAGGTCTTAAAGGAGCAGTGAGCAGTGTGTATACGTAACCTCACCCTTCAAAATCACACTCAATTTTTTCATTACAACCCAACTGGTTTCCTACAAGGAAAAACTCTGCCTATTCCTCTTCTTTAATCCTTTTGTACTTTCCATACAGCCGCCCGCTTTATACACAAACACACACATTCACATACACGCGCATTTAGCTTGCCTTAATAGCACTCGAACGCCTATAGTCATATTTTGCTTGTTATAAATGCTACGTTAATTTTCCATGCAAAATTCTTTCCGCCACACCAGTCCACCAACAGCAACAGCTGTATTGGTATACCTACCTAAATTTATATTCAATGCACATTTAAATCATAAAATTTAATAATAAATTATCCCGGAATAGAGTAAAATTAAAGCGTGTGGCAAAGATGTATGGTGTGGTTGTCATTAAACAAACACACTCACACACACACAAACAAACATGCTCTTACATGCATCCCTTCTGCAGCATTACAGACCATTAACCCTAAAAAAATTCTTTTATACTGTACTCACGGTAACAGCCCAACAAAAATAATCGTGATTATGATTTGACATATTGAGAACACAACTTGTCCACCGATTCCACTGCACACGACAAGGATGACGATGATTTTATGCTCTTAAGGAAACCTTCACTCTAATTCCTGCTCATTGCACAATAAAAAACACCAGATAGAACCAGCAGCGGTGGTAATAATACCGTAGCCTTCAACAATCCTTATTTAATGTAAAATCTCACAATAATTGCCCTAATATTAATTATCAATAATAATCCTGCATAAAAATCTTTGAAAACTCCAGGAAAACAGGATTTTCTACTGCGAATAATAACAGCAAGAGCAGAACAAGTCGTAAAACCTCCACGACAGAAACCACACACCCAGTTCAGCTATAGTAAACTTCTCTGGTCGTATAATAGTAAAAACTAAAAATGTTATTATGGGCACCAATTATTATTCAAGCTTCAGGAATTCATTAAGAGCGGATCACGCAAAGATTATTACTGAAAGGCGAGGAAGACAGAACTCGATCGGTCACTCAAATCAGTCATATATTTATGGTGTTGTACATAACTGCCTGCAACACCAACATATTCCATCTCACATATAGTGTCCTCCTGCTTAGCCTCAATATATGATCCCTTATGATGCTTTATCATACTTCATTCCTTCCCAGAATAAAGAGAAGCAGTATGTAGAAGGAAATAATTAATTTGATGGCACTCAAACAACTCCTCATCATTCACTATGTCACTATGAACCTGATAAAGCATAACCCTTTACATAAAAAAATCAACTTCCCAGATGCACATTTTTTCAGCTAGCTCCTGTCACTCAGTCAGACAAACATTTAAATCAATATTATCACAATCCCTAGCGTACAGTACGAGCTGGAAGAGTGAAATATTAGGTACACTCGCAATGCTATTATTATTTAAAAAACTCACATAGGAAAATGTGTCCAAATTCCTCCAGCAGCGACACAGGGATTTCTCAAGCTTTATCTTCCATCATGTGTATCTATCTATATACGCTTACTTCAGCATGTATTTCCGCAGTGAACCAGCTCAGATATTCTCAAAAACATTTTTACTACTCGTCCCTATATGCTGACAGTAGTACTCGTTTAATACGTGACTAGACTGATGCTCGCTCGCAGCATAGTGGTAACATACAGAAAGAGAGAAGAGAGCATAATATTTTGTACGTTTCAAACATACGATCTCAAGTTCTATATGCGAACAAAAAGCAGCAAAGGAAGAAGATTTTCCTTCAAATTATTTCCTCTATCTCTATCTCTTTCTCTCTCTCCTCTCTTTCTGTAGCTACTGCATGCCTTTTACTCCAGGAGAGATTTTGTTAGAAACGAAGAGGAGGAAAGATGACGACGACAAATAATATACTGGTGTGAATTCCCCCGCTTCACTACACTTGTCCGCAAACTCTGTAACTTTTCAGGCGGATCTCATTCAGAAAATACTAAGACCGACTGTGTCTTCTCTGCTAGCAATAGTAGAATCTATGTCTCTCTGTGGTATTATTATTAATGCGATTTTCTTGGCAGTAGTATACAGACGGAAAAGGCATATACAAAGAAGAAGAAGCACTGGCATAACATTTACCAATAAGCCGTTAAGAAGAAAACAAGAGTGTGAGGCAGAGACGAAGAAGAAGAGGAAGAAATAGCAACAATAGAAGACAACTTTAGCCCACTTTTCTTACTTTTTGAATGGAATGCAAATCCAGAGTATCGTCTTCTTCCTCCAGATGCGCCGAGCTCTTTGTCTGCTCTTGACGATGCTGATGGTGATGATGATGATGAGGATGGTGATGACTGTCTGAACTCATAGTTTTTTCTTTCTTTCTTTTTAGGACTCTAATTTGATTACTTTAAAAATGTTTCCACTCCTCGGCTGTCTCACTTATTCGCGTACGTATCGCGTATTATTATGATGGGAATGAAAATGTTCCACACAGCTTGAGTATTCCAGACGGAAACGAGAGAGAGTGAGAGCCAGAAAGATAATATTCCGAAAATGACTCTAAAGATTTATGCGGGACAGCAAGAGCACCGGCAGGAGTACGACCGGGACGTAAAAATCGGATGGAAATTTCTCAGGATTCACACCCGCCACCGTCACCAAGTAACCAACCAACCCAGAGTCGTCACAAACTACTAGTCATCTGTCGAGGTAATTACACTATGAAAAATAAAGAGTAAACCTGGCATTGAGCATACATGTAACACATATTATTTGTACTACTCATACCTCTCACCGATAACACACACTCCTGTGAGAGCGAATGAGAGAACATTCCCGCATTTTAAACATACTCATGAACAACTTGCTTGTATTTCCACTTATATGCTCATACAAACATTACTGCGAATAACTCCCCGCCTTATCTACATCTTCTCCCTCTTTCAAACAGAGTGAAAAAAATTTGGCTCATAAAATGCAAAGGAATATCCTCTCACCTCCACTCCCATATACTCCACTCTTCACAGTAGTATTTACTCTACGGGGAAATGGGTTTCAGTCACTATTTTCTTTCCATGTGAGCTCATGCGGGAGGGAAGTCGAAGCCTGAATTCATATTGCATAGATGTAGAGCGAGAAATAACAACGCTCTCGTAGTATTTTCCTCTAATGCATCATCATCAGCATCATTTCTACCTACCTACACTCGCTTTAGCCAAATTTCCAACAGAACTCATAACTAAAGGATATTTCCAACAGCCCGTCTCTCACTCGCTCTCTCTATCTTCTGTTCAAAAGATTAAAATCCTTCTTTTCCACATAAACTAGGAAAAGCGGATGAGTCAGGAGTCAGTCAAATATAATCCTGTTACTGCATAATGCATATTACGTGTATAGAGAATAGGGTGAAAATATCAGAGCTGTCTTCTTTCACTCTTTCTCTCTCCTTCCCACTTCCTCTCTCTCTGTCTCTGTCTCTCACACTCAGCTATTCGGCCCAGTTCGTTTCACTTGAGCCGAATAATTCCTCTACCATTATTATTAGATCGCCCGGAAATTATATGGTGGCAGGTCTGGGGTGAAACGACCATTAAGAACAAACCATTCCTAATCGTTACACGGACCTACCACCTTTACTTCCATTAGTTGCTAAGGTACATAGAGAGACAGAGCCTACTTCTGAATGCTTCACAGCAAAGTAATCTTGTTTTGAACGAGACTGCGAAATAGAGAAAGGGACCAAGAGCGAGAGAGAGACAGGGAGGCAAAGAAAATAATGCGTCTGCTAAATTTCAGCCTTCCAGTACGTAATGAGAAGAAAGTAGTTGTCCTGGTTAGTAGAAAATATTAAAAAGAGGAGCTACTATAGATACAAATTGAGAAAGGCAGAGCAGAGAGTGAAACTAGGAGGAAACAAATGTTCCAAATTTTTCCTTTCCATTCTCCTGCTACTACAAAACTTCGATCTTTCCCTTCTCCTGTTATACTAAACTTCATATATGTGTCCATGGAGGGCTTTAGTTCTAAAGTGGGAAAGGATTTTGAGCAGAGCATATCGATCCAGGACCTTTCGTTGGCTTTCCTAGCCTATATCTTCTGCACATTATGTGGGCTACGAAGAAAATACCAGACTGCAGCAGCAGGAGTAGGAGCAGTAGTAGTAGTAGGAGTAACAGAGATAGACACACGACTTATTTTACTCCTGCACCCCTTTCTAGATAATAATTCCTTCATGTTACTGCCCAATTTTCCCCATAGTCAAAGCCCACACGAAGGAAAGCTTGTAATATTACTAGCTACTACTGCAGATGAGAGCCTTCTTTGTTGAAACAGCAGTGGTTGTAGGAGTAGATTGAATGTAAACTGCACGAGCGAACGATCGCTCTTGGCCCATGTTACCCGCAAGCATCTATCATCACTTACTCTCGCTCTACCTTCACTAATAATATTCCTTCCTTCCTTCCTTCATCTATCTATTTATCTTTCAGAATTTCTTGTCTATTCTGGGCCTGGGCAAGTTTCATCATACTGATATTAATATTAACCTAACAAATAGTAAACCTTCATTTCCCCGCACCCAGTAACTACTGAACGTTACTCGGGGGAATAGGAGATGTGAAATTCAGAGTAATTACCCGCGCACAATTAACTTTCACAGTCAACACACTTGACCAAGAGGCACAGAACAGAATAAGAGCAAACAACAGCACCAATAATTACACTCAACACACGCACATACACAGAAAAGGACAAATAACACACTCGACAGCTTCTCTCAAGTAGCCAACGGAGACAGTTGACATGAAGATGACGACGACGATGATGATGATGGCTATAAATGAAATGCTCTTCGAGTCAAAATAGTACAACGGCACACAGAAACACAAGAATACAACAGCTCAAGAGACTTTCAGAAAGAATTTTGAGCCGCAATTATCGTTTTTTGCCGATTCCTGGGTACATTCAGCAGAAAAAGGAGCAGGTGAGACAGACAGGTGGGGGAGTTTGAAAATCCTTTTTATAAAGCAAAGAAGATGATGATAAGGGGAAAACTGGAATACGGAGAGAGTGAGAGTTGTTGCAACGATGGCTTCTTCTCTGGCAAAGAGCCAAGTGTGTGCAGCATCACCCGTAGTCGCCCTGGTAGCTCTGTGGCGGTGGTGGTGATGGAAATCGCGGAAGAGTAGTAGTGGTAGAACTAGGAGAAGGAACCAGAGTAGAAGTAGGAGAAGCAGTAGAAGCAATAGAATGTATAGAAGTCGTAGGAGCGAGCAGTCCGACGCCGCTGAAGAAAACAACATGGA
>JAQFYD010000460.1:0-18859 GCA_034694225.1 Bourletiella hortensis | reverse complement strand
TATAAACCTTCTTCGTTATGCATTTTTAAAATATATTTATGTATTAAACTGATCAATTAAAATTGTTGAAATTTAATAATAAATGTAATAATGACGTATGCACACTTATCAAGAAATACTACCAAATTTCCTAATAAAATATTGACCTAAAAAATAGAATTTGAGTCTGGATCTTTGATAACATGCACGTTAACTGGCATTTCATACCTTTTTATTATTAAAGGAACTTTTCTCAACATTTCTAATGTTCTTATTGTTAAATGTTGTGCTGCGGTTAATGTTTTTATATGAGAAACATTTAATACTAAAACAGTGTTTTTAGCTAAATGCAATAGAATGATGCTACAGAGTGCTCCACTATGTATCATTGCGTCGTGAAATTCATTTTCAACTTCAAATGCAATATAATATGTTTCTTTCGGTCCCAATGTATTTATTCTTGGTCGTATTATCGCTCTATTTACTTTTTCTTGTGTTATATATCTCTCATTTTTGATCATAATTGTTTATATAATTGAGGTGAAAGGTTCATTAAACCAAATAAAGATATATTTGTTTTAAGTTGTAATAAATCTTTAACTAAATCATAAGATGCTCTTGATAGATTTGGCTTTTGTCTGTAATTATATGTTGATCTTTTTGGTAACATATTTTTGGTTGCGAATGGTTCATCATATTCTCTAGTAATCACATCTCCATTTTGTGTCCTTGCACATTTATTAACAGCATTTAATACTGAATTTGATAATTTATTTTCAAAAGCTATCGCTTCTATTTTAATTGTATTATTTTATTTTTTAGTTTATCTCCTTCTTCTTTTAAAGTATTTTCATTGATATATATATTGTCGATGTGTGACCTGAACCTCCACATCTATGATATAATTTATCATTTTTGTATTTTCCAACTCTATTTGCTTCATTCTGAAAATTTTCTGTTACATCATCTAGTTTTTTTTTGAAAATTTACAAATTTTGGTTTTCCATTTATGTTTGTCAAATTTGGCTTTAAAAACATTTATTTTGGTAATTAATTAGCTTAAAATGTGTATTTTCATATAATATTGTTATCGATTCAGCAATCTTTAAAGCTTCTTTATACTATTTTGGTAAATCTTTTTTAAACGCCAAGCTAATTTTATTAACAATGTTTGATAAAAATTGTAAAAATTTGTGTGTTTCGTTTTTGTTTATATAAATTTAATCATATAATTCTTCAAATTCTTAAGAAAAGCCAAAAATTCCTTGACCATGTTTGGATGTAAGTTCTTTAATTTGTTGTATTGACTCCAAATTATATCTTCAGAGCAGAATTCCGCTATAAAACTCTCCTTATTCTGCTTCCAGTCCTAATAGAGCTTCTTATTTTGGTTCCACAATTTTTCAGCCCCTTTTGATATATAAAACCGTGAAGCTCTGATAATTACACTCTCCATCCATCTTACAACTTCTGCATAATACTAATACATTTCCATCAATTGTTTCACATTTTCATAAGTGGTTCCGTAATGCTTTTTGATTGAAGAAGTAGAAAATGCTGTCAAAGCCATTGTTTTTTTGTTTCTTCCATTATCAATTGGTGCGTCAACATTATCTAACACCGTGTTGTGTACCAAACTGTTAACCTCTAAAGTTGATTTCATATTATCATTATCTTTGGTTAAACCTAAAGTGTTCTTCTTTATATATCTTTTACTTGACATTAAAATTTAATTTATTGATAAAAAAAGATTGTAATCTATATTTATAGACATTTATTGTTTGTTGTGATATTACCATCTTTAGATATTAGATTGTTGATACAAACAAGCGTGCACGCATTGTTGATCAATTCCTTTTTAAAAATCATTTGAATATCTTAAGCAATATTCATAATTGTATTGGAAACTGCATTGTTGACCATTTCCTTTTTATTTAGTCTTCGATTTTCTTTAATAAATTTTATATTAGATGATATATTATTATTGTTTATCTTTTTATTATGAGATAGTTTCACATTATCTTTCATTATTATAAATTTTTTTTCATAGAAACAAAGAATATATTTTTAAATTTATCTATTCAAAAATCTTGAAAATTTATAAAAAATCGGTAATGACTATATGTCTATAATATAATATATTAATTTATATTGATATATTATTTAAATTTGTGTTTCAAAGAAAAAAAGTTTGTAAAATTTTTTATTTTTTTTATAAATCCTGATTTTTTAACAAAAAAGAAAAAAATAAGATAATAAATATTAAATAAACATAGTTATTTATAAATTAATAAAAATTTAAAAACAAGAATAGAAATCATTTAAGTTGATTCTTTAATTGAATTCCATTGTAAAAATTTTGAATTACCTTACTTTTCAAGAAGTGGTCATTTATTGATAACATTTCATATTAAAATTAAATAAATTAACTAAATAAGATAAATAAATATAAAACATAATTAATTTGATAAATTTTATCAAAAATTAATTAAAAAACTATTAGACTCGCCAAAATAAATAAAGTTAAACGCAGATTGATTTATTTTCAAAAAATAAGAAAATAATTTTTTATGGAAAGAGAAGAAAAAGTGTTCAAAAAAGAAAAATATATAGAATATAAAAACAACTTTTCAAATAGAATCTATAACATCTAAAGTGACGTAATTTCATAAAGTATTTATACTTAACTTTTGAAGCCAGGCAAGAACAATGAAATGAACTATAAGTATGTAGCTCAATAAAAGAAAAAAACGTACAAATAGAATATACAGGCCTTGTAGCTTTTTGGCCAAAAGATATAATGATGATCTTTTTATTAAAATTTAAAGGTTATTAACAACAGTAATATTATCATAATAAATATTCTACATAAAAACAATCAAGATATACTTAAATATTATTGTGTACATAGTAGCTTTTATAATACAATTGTATATATAGGTTGTTTATCAATAAACTTAACAATTTTTTTTTAAAACTTAAAAAATATTTAAAATTTTAGTAAAAAAACAAATAGAACTTAAATTGATAATAAAATAAAGTTAATAGTATTCATCTTTAGCTTTAATTATTTTTTAAATTGTTTTTTTCAAAAAATTATATCAAATTTTATTAAACTTTCATTCGAATATGAATTTAAAGAATTCTCATAACGAGACTGTATCTCTTCGATAGTTGTAGGAAGAGGTTCAAATTTAATCTAACATTTAAATATTCTCCATATATTTTTTATTGTATTCATATTCAGAGAATTTCAGGCCCAATTCTGGTTTATAAGTATGTTTATATCATTAATTCTAATTAATTATATATTTTGTAATTGGGTGTGGGGTGTGGCCGAATCTTGAAACAATTTTGCAACAATTTTTTCGGTAACACATTCTTATCGTTTAAACACTAAATATATAGCTATAAGTTATTATCTCCAAAATATTTTCCATCAATATTTTCGCCTTTAAGAATAAACACTAATTTTGATTTTTCCTTAAATTTTATACCACCAGCAACGGTAACTTTAAAATTAAATATAGGACTCATGCAAGGAGGTGCATCTTCAATATTTTCACTTCCAGATCATTAATTCATTATACAACTATTTGTCTCTACCCTAATTAAGGTTTCATCTGTATAAAGAGCAAGATCTCCGTTTTGGTTTTCTTTAAAATCATCCTTTAAATAACCTTTTTCTTTGCAAAAAGCGCCAAACTTTGAGAAAAAACTATAATTTTTTTACTTGATATATGCTTTTTTGGTAATATATATGTCATTTTCTACATTTGTTTGTTTTCAAGTAATTGTTTATTGTTAAAAATAAACTATTTTTTTAATTTCTTATTTCTTTCTTTTTTCTATAATTATTAGCTTACAAGTTTTTCTTAAAGTATCTTCAAAATTATCATACTAATGCATCTTGGTTTTTTTCTCATCGAAAGAACCAAGTTTTTTCTTTTTTCCAGCACTACTTTTTTTCTCAACGAACAATCTAATTTTTCCAAAAATATACCATCTTTTTAATACACCAACTATTATAAAAATTTGTGTCACATTGAATCCTTCATTACAAAGTTTTTGGACTAGAATTCTTTTTTCTATAAGTTTGGCATGATTCATTTTGTTTAATTAAATCAAAAATTTTATTTCTAAATTATAATATACATATTAGAAATACAATTTGAAACTTAAAATTTTTAAAATTGTGTTTGATATCTAAAAAATTAACACGTTATAGTTACTATGTAACTTATTCTATTTATCAGGCGGTACTTTGTCTGATATTAATTGTACTTCCGAATGATTTGTTTTTTGATCTATATATTGTCTTCACGTTATAACACACTACTCATCATTTTGACAATTTCCAATCAATAAAATTTCGCTATTTAATTCCCAAACTTTTTTTCAAACCTTAAATCAATTTTGTGTATAGTCTTAATAATATTACTTATAATATCTTTGGTATCATTATTAATTAGTTTTTCTTAATAATTAACCTTTTTTATAGATCGTTTAAGTCTCATATATTGTCAAAGTAAATTTCTAATATTAATTCTTCAAATGATGATCTCAATTGTTAGTTATTATACAAAATTATAAAAACTTTACCAAACAAGGCATTATTTATATTTACAAAAATTTAGTTTCACCCCCATTCATTTTTGTTTCTATACATTTCAATATTACTTATTTGAGTGCTTTTATAATTTCACATGAATTTTTTTATCATTTTGTTTATTTTAATTATTTTGTCGTTTGTTCAAATAAATACTTGACATCAGGGGCGGACCTAGAGGGGGATGTTAGAGCCCCCCTAAGCATATATTTTTTCTAACTTATTAAACACAGAATTAAATTTTACATTTTTAAAAAATTTACCAATTTTTTGTGTAAAACTCACAACTCAAGTTTCAAAAACACTTGTTTGTCTATTTGGGATTTATATAGTTTAAAATATTGAAGTTTGATGAAATAAAATTAAAGTTAATTGAAATTGTAAAGTAGTCTATAGATGTTGCATAAATATTAAATTATCTTTTAATTTATTAAACTTATTTATATAAAATTAAAGTCATATGTATTCTAAACAAATGATGTTATGCTCTTTTATTATTTACAAATATTTTCAATTATAAATAATGTGATTTACTAAAGTAAAGAAAAATTTTCTAATTTTTATATGTTATATACTAAATTAAAAACATAGGTAGGAATGCATTAAATTCTTAGTTAATTATACTTTTAACATGCAATATGGATCTTCTATGTAAAATAGATAACATGATTATTAGAATCAATTTAAAATTAAATTGATCATTGATTAATTAAAAGTTTTGTAATAAGAAATGGCATTTATATTATCAACTTATATTTAGAATAGTAATAAATAAATATAAGTTAAACCCTTTTTGAATTTTTTAGACATTTTAAATAAAAAACTGAATATCTTAGTATTTAAAAATTGTTTAAAATAAAAATATATTTGAGATTTAGAAAGTTAATTAAAATTTTCCTTTTTTGGTATTTATTAATAAACTGAAAGTATATTCATACATACTATATTTAGGTAAAAGTTTTTAGAATCTTCAATTTATGAAAGAATGAAAATTTTATGATTAGAACATATAAGACTATTACCTATAAATTGCTTTGCCTGTTTAAGATATCTTATTAAAATTTCGAAAAAAGTTAAAAAATTAAATAAAAATTGCCCCCCCTCCTGGTTGCAAATTCTAGGTCCGCCCTTGCTTGTGATGAGTAGTATATATAAGATAATAATATTGAATTAATTACCATTATTTTACCGGCCAATAATAGAAATCTTTTATTATATTAGTTTATGGATCTAGACAAATTATTAATAATTTTTATTTGTTGTTTAAACAATTTTTATCCCACTTTCGTCAAAAATTATTCCTGAATTATTCACATAATTATTTTTGCTGTTTATTTTAATTGTTTCAGTTTGTTATTAATAAGCATAGCATTTTAAGCTTTGCCATATATATTGTAATAATAATATAATTTAAGTTTATCATTATTATTACTTATTTCTACTATTATATAATATTTGCAGGTACTTTCATTTTCAGTCTATGTTTTGATGAAAAATATACACGTTGAAAATCTTGATCTATTGCTGTTAATAAAATATCAATTGCAAATGCAAATAAAATGAAAGGTATTGCAACTCCATATTTTGATCCTTTATTTATTTTTTTATTGCTTAAATAATAATTTTGCATATTAATTACATATTTTGAGCTTGTGTATAATTCTTTTATAATGTTAATAAAGTCTTCTTGTATAATAAACCTCTTCATTTCTTCAAAAAGCCATTGATGATTAACTCTATCATATGCTTAATGTTTATCTAAAATATACATATACTTTTTTGTCATTGATGTACTTTATACATAAATCTACCTTGTGTATATTTTTATAATGCTTCTATTTTTGATAAATCCTTTTTTCTTACTTAAGATAATTCATTCAGATGTTATTGATAATTCATTTGCCAATATTTTTTTAAATATTTTATTGTCAGTATTGCTTAAAGATACCGGAATATAATTATTCTTATCTTGAGGATCATTTTTTAATTATGAATTAAGAATTATTTCTGATTTCTTTAACAAACTTGAAATATTTTTTTCTTTTGATAATTTATTATAGAAAATTTTTAATACCTTTACAACTTCTTTATTAAATCTTCCATAAAATTCATATGTTAACCATCTCTTCCGGGACTACTTCCTTTCATGTATTGTTTTATTTCTTTAAATACTTATTAATTGTTATTTCTTTTAAAAGTTCATTATTTTTACAGATTTTGCGTACAAACTATGTTTATCTGAAAATCTTTTATGCTTGTTCAATATTTTATATTTGGATGTTTGACAAATTATCTCGTTTTAATATAATTCTTGATAATTATTTTGTGTAACATTAATTTATCATTAAGGTTAAATCTAATACATCTTAATGAGTCTTTAAATGATTCAAAACACTTATTGTTTTTTTGATTTTCGAACTATTGTAAAAATATTTTTTGCTTTATTCATAATTCTCAATATAACCGTTTTTGTTCATATTCTATGATTTTCATATAAATTCTCAAAATTTGTTAATTCTTGATTAAATTTTGTTTTTTATAAAGTTGTTTTCCCATTGAAGATCAAATTATGCTGCATTTATTATTAATTTATAAATTCTATTTCTGTGAATGTAATATACTTTGCATCGTTCTTTTTTAAACAATTTCTTTTCATTTTGCATAAAACTACTTATCTTATTTTTGAAATTAAACCAATTTATCTTAATATCTATAGAATTATGTAAATTTATTAAATTTTTCTTAATAATTTGTTGAGAACATTAATTTAAATATATAACTTTGCATATCCATTTTCTCTTATTTTGTGTGGTATTGTTAATTATAATATTAAAAGTTAATAGTAAATAATTGCTTCCTAAAAATTGAGATATTTCTGGATTAGTATAATTATTTTCTATCAAAGAATTTACATATATAAAATCTATTTTTGTTGATAAGTTTTTATTTATTTTGGAATATATATGTTTATTATGCTCAAAAAATCTCGATAAATCTGATAAACTTCAAACCATCCGTTATATCTTTATAAATTATGCATATCCTTTTATTTTAGTTTATTGGTGGATAATGTTATATAGAAGGATTCAATAAAGCATCAAAATCACTTATAATGACCTTTATTTCTTTTTCTTCATATTGTTTAATATTAAATTTTCTACAAATATTTATACAATCATGCCAGCATTTTTCTGTAGCTGGTAAGCATATACTATAGAGATTTATTATTTTTTACTTGAATACAATATTTTTGCTTTTAATATTCTTAAACTTGTACATGATATTGTATTAAAAAGTTCAAATTTTTTTGAATTATAGGCTATTGCCATTTTTCATTAAGTGTATATTTCAAAGTTGTATTTTTTTCTATTTTTTGGTTTTAGTTATTGTTTCTTGTAGAGCCAATAAGTCAAAATTTTTTTTATTTTCGTTCGCATACAGTAGGCGATGATAGCCATTAAGCCTTTCCTTATTGAGGACACCAACTTTAAGGGACTCAATAATAAGCTTTACCGCTGATATTTGTGTTTAAAATTTGAATTCTTTTACTTATTTGTAAATAATTTTTGTTATTCTTTTAGTTTTAAATAATATCTTTTAAATAGTCATGAATAATTGTTTTTTTTTCAAAGTTTTATTGAGTTTTGGTCTTTTAAATATTTATTTGCTCTCTGTAGAGCTATGTTCTGATAAAGTGTGGATACTTTTTCTTCTCATAATTTATTAAGACTTACTCTTGGATATATTACTATCTAGATCAATTCTTTCTTATTATATTATCCTATTATTAATATATTGTTAACAATTTTATCTTTATTTTTAAATTTTATAGAATTCATTCTATAATTTAACTGATTTTTTATTATAATAAATAATTTTGGATAATCTACTGTTAATTATTTCTCTTTATAATCAGACAAATTTCTCTTTTTAGTAATTTCTTTAGTAATTTTAATTAAATCACCTTTCTCTATTGATTTTCTTTTGTTGTTAATATTTTATTTTTTGAAATTTTATTGTTTAATGAAAAGTGTTGATTAATTAAATCAAAATTATTATTTAGAAACAGATCTTTTTTATTAGCATAATTTATATTTATTTTTAGATTATTAGAATTTCTTATTTTAAGATATTGTCGTTCAACCGCATTTATTTCCAAATTAATCAATTCTTCACCTTCATTATTTTGCTTTTGATATACTTTTTTGTCGTCGAAATATGTTGTTTATTTGCATTAATATCTGAATTAAATTATTATTTCAAATTTCTTCATATATTAATTTGTATTTTAGTTTTTTACAATCAATTGTTACGTGATTGTCCTTTATACAATATTTCTATATTGCAGACGGGCTTTCATAATCTAAATGCATTGCCACACCAAACACAATTAATTATCTTGGTATTTGTGTAAAACTTTCATTACTTTTTATATAAATTAATGTTTTTGGAATTAAATATTATCCGTCATGCAATTTTTATTTTAATTTCTCTATAATTTTACATACTTTCTTTTATTAATTATTTGATTCTGATGAATCCTACAAAAATATATTATCTGCATAAATTTTTCTAATTGTATCAGTCCAATGAAATAATCTTTTGATTCCAATACTAATACCTTTTAATTCTAATTCTTTTTTCGACTTTATTGCGTTCTTATTCGCATACTAAGCCAATTTCAAATGCAAATAAATTTCATTATAATTAATTGAAACTGCATTATCAAATTAATTATTTAATAAGTAACTTATGCACTTTTGAGAAGAACTTGTTCCATTTAAATTCTATAAAATTTGATGTTTAATAGATGTTTTATATGGTTATAAAGTTGTAATTTGGATTTTTCTATATTATAATTCTTTTGTTCCCAAATTTTTTTTGATTCTTTTTGGCTTTGATTGATTTTTAATATATTTTATAGATATCAATAGTTGACAGCTTTGTTATTATTATGTTTTCTTTTTTTAAACAAATTAATATATTATAAAAATAAATTAACAGTAGTCTTGTAAGCTATAAATTATTAATTCATATAGAATAAATTAATTAAGCCTGGTTTAATTGGTTTGGTAATTTCTTTTTTCGTTTTTGGTTGAAAATGTAATTGGTATTTTATTAGTTTATTGACTAATATTTTATCTATATTAAATTAAGGAATTGACTATTTCCACGCATCTAATTTCGCAGCCCCTGTTTTTACTGAAATATTTGGTTGATAAAACAATTTTAATAAAATTTGCTAATTCCACCACAATATATAGTAATTCTAGTAATTTCGGTTAGGAATTTTTAATTCCTAACTGATAAATAAGAAAAAACTTCTTCTAATGTAAAAACCCACTAATTGTATATATTAAAGATAGATTTTGAATTAATCAATTCAAATATTTGCCATGTTTCGTTATACACAATAACCTACGAAGAACCCTTAATTTCAATAAGATGATAGAAGTGTATAATATCGATAATTTTTAATTAATATTATTAGAAAGTTTATTATAAAGGGATGAATCATGAATGTATTAATCAAATATTTTCAAAGTCATTCTTTAAACTCATGATAAAGTCTTAACCAAGTGTTGCATATAATTTAATTTAATTTTTATACTAAGCCTAAAAGCTTTTAGAACAAGGTTTGGATATGAAATAGTAAATATATATAACAAAACACATCGAAATCTCTGTTTTTATGCTTATGTATTCATACACAACCTTTATATTTTAGCTACAAGATTGGTATTTGTTTATATATGATAACTATGCTTTAACATAATAAAGTCAGTACTATATAATTGATGATAATTCATAAAAACAAAGAGATGCATAATATTTAAGTATGTATTAGAAATTTATTTATTTGAATATACTTGTCCATTTCAGTCAATCAACTAATCATTTTAGCATTTGCATCGATGTTTATTATCTTTAAAAACATACATGATGATTCCACTGGTCTTGCTGCTTTGTGTTTTAACAGTATATGTCTAATTTTATAAAATTTCTTTTAACATTTTTAGCATTGTTATTTAAATTCACCAACTTTTCAATACCGAAAGACGATTTTACTCGTCTTATACTTAAAAATTAATATTCAGGATATATCAACTATGGATTCTAATAAAAGTTATAAGATTATTAACAACTATACATAATATATCCTTGTCGATTTAATTTTTAGTTTTTAATCTTAAAAGGACCTCTATTTCCAAAAAAATTATCCTAACTATTAAAGAACATATAAGGGGGAAAATTTTAGATCAAAAAACTTTATGAGAATATTCAAACTTATGGATAGAGTACTACTAATACTCTCTTGAACACAATCAAGTTAGAAATTTTGGAAATCTGATATCGAATTATAATACAACTATTAATAAAATATGAAATGCATTAATCATAAGCCAATACTGCTACTCAACGTTAGTATTGGCCAATCTTGAAATTCCTTTTATTCAAATCAATAAATTCATAAAAGCAATATTTTAAATAGTTTAATAGAAAAATGAATCATAATGAATAAGATAGTTTAGTTAACCAAATATTTTTTCATAAATCGTATATGTTTTTTGTTATTCATAAAACTCAAATTATAGAATCTTTAGATACATATAAGCACAACTAAAAGTAAATAGCATGGGCCTAAAAGTTTTTACTAAAAAGTGGGTTGGAAAATCGGTTTACCTCACAGGTTATTGTTTAAAATCTTATATATTTTCTAAATATAAATTTTGTAATTGGTACTTGATGTATTTGTAAATAGTGAGAATTCGGTAAAAGTGTTACGGGCTTCCTTAGTTATTGAATATTTTTTTATTTTATAGGTTTGTTTCTTAAGACTAAGTTTTGAAAATATACGTAAATTTATTTCTTTACATTCGTTGTTTATTAACTTTTTTAAACGATTAAGCATATCTGGATAAAATTCTATAATAGTTCATGTTGCTATTCCAACTATATTAATTGCGCGCTACTCTTTTCTGTTGATAGTAAAAACACTTATTTCGATTGACGACGAATATACTCATTTTTATTTAAAATTTACTTACACTTTTAAATATGCGATTTCAATCTGAAACAATAATGTTGGAGGTTCAAACAATTTCTTTTATATAATACAAATAGAGCATACAATTAAAGCTACATAAATTGTTTGTGGTCCATATTTTTATACTCAAAAAGCAAGAGATAAATCTTTATCAAATTAGACTTTTTTCATCTACTTATTTATGTTTTATAACTTAAGTTCACTTGTGTGGCCATGTCATGTTAATAATTTTTCTTAACAGTTAAACAAACATCTCATTATAAAGTATTTTCTGGTTCAAATAAAATTTGTGATCAACCAAAATTGCTAATATTACTATATATTGTGGTGGAAATAGCGAATTTTAGTGAAATTATTTTCTCAACCAAATATTGCAGTAAAAACAGAGTTGTGGAATTAGATGCGTGAAAATATTCAATTCCTAAATTAAAATTATTAATGATATGGATTTGAATTATTAGTATATTTAATATAATATTAAGAATACTATTTATTTGTTATATTGTAAAAAAATAGGAACTTTTCTAATTTACCCCTTCCAATTATTTAAATTACTCCATTTGGTAGTGTTAATACCAAATGAATAAATCCTCTTTATTTTTATCATTATTTATACAATAACATTATAAAAGCTAGTATATACATAACAAAATTTTTTTTTGATTGTTAATGTATAATGGTTATTTTGATAGTATTGCTCTTGATAATACATTTCACATTTTTTGTAATCAATGGATCTTCATTAAATTGTTTAATTAAAAAGCCTATTACACACTATATTGTATTTGTTCGTTAGATAATGTTATTGAGCTACATTCTTATAATATATTGAATTGTTCTTAGCTGGCATCAAAACTTAAGTATAATTGCTTTATGAAAATACGCCACTTTAGATGTTACAAATTCAATTTCAAAAATTGTTTTTTCAATATTTTACTTTTTTCTTCATAATGCTTTATATTTACATTTTATAGTCTTTCTTTGTTATGTGTTATTTTTGATCTGTGATGCTCATATTAAAAAGTGCAAATGACAAATTATTTATTTTATTTTGCTTCTTTAGTAGCTGTATGATTTACATGGTCCATTTTTCACACTGATGACGAATTAAGTTGACTATTGATCGAATCAGTTTTTGAATGAATAACATAATAAAAATAAATATTTAATTAATAGAACATAATTACATATTTATAATTTTATTAAATATATTATAATAAATTGATAAAATTTATTTATTTTTAATAAATTTACATATGTAAAACCTGATTTAAATATACGCGTCATCAGTAAGAAAAATGGACAACGTAAATAGTACAGCTACCGCTTCTATTTTCTAGATTTTTGAACTTAGCGATTTTTATGAAAAAACTTTCTATATTAAATACAAATTCAAATTTGTGTTTTATCGTTAGAAATAAGCTTCCTCTTCCTTCCCGCACAGTTTTTTCTGTAAACAAATTTGTTTTTAAATTAATACACTAATATTCTTGATACACTTATTATCTTTGAAACTTAAGTCGCATTAAATCCTTTATTACATAGTGTTAAAACAGGAAATTTTTGAACACATTTGTTATGATTCATTCTGTTAAATTAAATTTAAAAAATATTTTATTTATTAGATTATTGCAAGGATAATTACATATTTTACATGAAAATTATAAAATTGTATGTATACAGTTTTTTTTAACAATTATACAATTATTAATATTTATTAATTTTTTATTTGGTATAAAAAGTATAAAATAAATTGATTTAAATAATTAAAAGAAGTAAAATAGACAAGTTCATATTTATGCCAAATAACAAATATGAAGAATTTTAAATATTATAATAACTCAATAAGTAAGAAAAATGTAGATCATTAATTAATCTTATTTTTAATATAAATAAAATATTTTTCAACAAACCAATAGAGTGCAATTTTTATTTTAAAACAAAAACAAAAAAGAAATAACCAAATCAATTAACTCAGGCTTGTTTTATTTATTCTATTAAAAATAAATAATTAAAAATGGACAAGACTTTTGTTTATTTATTTTTTATATAATTTTATTTGAAAACAATATTATAAACATAAATAAATATAAGATAAATTAATAAAAATGTAATAATATAATATAACAAATAAGCAGACTATTAAATAAAAATAAAAGTAAAATAAAGAATCGACTGATTTTGAGAAAAAATATCATAAATATAGGATTTAAAGCAAAGACAGACATATTGAGCAATTTGAAAAAAGTAGATAATATTTTTATGAAGTTGAAAATTTAAAAATACTAATAAGTGTATATATTAATTGAAAGACTCATTAGGATGTTAAAAAACTTAATGAGAAACTTAACATTGCACATATTATATCAAATTTTTATTTGAAAATGAGGAAATTTGTTAAAAGTAAAAAAATAAAATTTTGACCAATTATAAAGGATTTTGTAACAAACATAATTAATACACAAAACGGATGGAAAATAATTTGATAAAAAATTGATGGCAAAAACTTATAAAAGAATTATTAATTTTATAAATTATTAGAATTAATAAAACTTTCACAAGAAAGAAAGTAGTCTTATAATTCATGTGATGACCTATGAGTTTTATAAAAAATTATACAAAGGAGTTCCAAATGTGTTACCAAATATATATAATAGATTAATAGAACAAAATAATAAATCAAGTTTATTTAAGATATCAGATATGTTTCTTTTTATAAACCCAAAAACTATTCGCAAGATATAAATACATAGGCCAAATAACATACTTTTTTACGGATTTAAAGTTATATACAAAAAATTAATTTATAGATTATTTTCAAATTGAAAAATTTTAAAATTGAATCTGTAACATCTAAAGTGACGTATTTTCATAGAGTATTAGAAATTAACATTAGACGCTAGCTAAGAACAATAAAATGCATTGAAATAATGTAGCTTAACAAGATTAACCAACGAACAACTAGAATGTAAATAATTATATAGCTTTTAAATTAAACAATAAAATGAAGATACTTTGATAACAAATAAGTAAAAAGTATTCACAAGAGTAATACTATCAAAATAAACATTTTACATATACATTAAAGATAAATTTCATTATCTATATACTAGCTTTTATAATATTATTGTATGCATAATGATAAAAAATGAGGATTTATTCATTTGGTATCAATATTATCAAATGTACTTATTCAAATAATTTGAAAAGGTAAATAAAACAAGTTCTTATTTGAACCAAATAACACATATATAGTATTCTGAATATAATATTAACTATAAAACAAAAAAAATCATAATTACTTATTTTAATTGTGAAAAAAAAATAAAAAAATTTTTCATATTATTTATAGAAAAAATTAATTGTAATCTTTTAAAATAAAAATTTTTTATAATTAATAGAATAAATAAATTAAGCATGGTTTATTAATTCAGTAATTTCATTTTTTGTTTTTGGTTGAAAATGTTATTGATATTTTATTGGTCTATTGGGTAATATTTTTTTATATTAAAAATAAAAATTATTAATAATTTAAATTTTTCTTAGTACTATATTTAATATAATATTCAGAATACTATATATTTGTTGTTTGGCATGAATAAAAAACTTGTCATATTTACTTCTAATTATTTGTATTACTGCACTTGATAATTTTGAT
This sequence comes from Bourletiella hortensis, assembly GCA_034694225.1. Lineage (NCBI taxonomy): Eukaryota > Metazoa > Arthropoda > Collembola > Symphypleona > Bourletiellidae > Bourletiella > Bourletiella hortensis. The sequence goes on along the minus strand of JAQFYD010000460.1, from coordinate 3,565 downwards.
ACGAAATAAATAAATCCTCTTTATTTTTATCATTATGTATACAACAGCAAATTAAAAGCTTCTATATACATAATACAATTTATGTTTATTTTGATTGTTTATAATTATTAATATTTATTTTGATAGAATTACTTTTGATAAAACGCTTTGCTTAATTGTTATCTAAGGATATTCAATTTTGTTTTTATTAAAAAGCTATATAAAACTCTATATTCTATTTATTTATTGGTTAATGTTGATGAGCTACATTCTCATAATACATTTCATAATTCATAGCTGGTGTAAAAAGTTAAGTATAAATAGTTTATGAAAATACGCGACTTTAAATTTTTTAGATTCAATTTAAAAAGGTCATTTTGATAAAGATATAATTTTTTCAACAAGTTAATTAAATACCAAATTTATTTTTACTAACAAAGAATTAAAAAGAAATCAAACCAATTAAATCAGGGTTGATTCATTGATTTATTAAAATGATCAATTTGAAGCGTTCGAGACTACTTTTAATTTTTTTATTAAATCTATTTCTTAATAAAATCAGATTATTTTAAAAATTTGAAAGTATAACCTCAAATAGGCAAAAAGGATTTAAAAAAATAGAAGCATAATAAAAATATTCTAAAGTAGATTTAGACTATATAACAGAAATGACAATACAATTAAGTTTATAATTTGGATAATAAAAGAATATAACCAAGTTAACTATATATAGCTTTTTTGAAGAAATAAATTGTTTTTATGTACATGATAATTTTAATTGTATTAGAAAATAATTTGATACAAGTTTAAATTTTGTTATTAATATTCAAAATTATCATTTAATCAATAAAATTATAAATTTAACGATTATAACAATGATATCCTAAGTATTGTATTTTATTTGCATTCGCAATTATTTTATTATTAACATCAATTTAACAAGATTTGTAATGAGTGTCTATTTCATCAAAACATACATTGAAAATAGAAGCATTTCAAAGCAATGAGATTGCAGAAATTAGTGACAATGTAGATAAAACTAAATTTTGTTATAGGTATAATATATAGTAAAGATTCGAATGCTAAGCATATAAATTATCAAACCGAAGAAATTAAAAAAAACAGCAAAAACAATAATTTCAACTATTTAAAAATTAAATTTAATGGAAATAAAATCAACATTGATAAAACATCAAATAAAATTATTGATAAATTAGCTATTTTAGTAAATCCGTATAATAAAAGATATCTATTATTAGCTGGTAAAAAATTGTTATCGATTAAATATTATTACCTTTTTAATACTACCGTATTTTCTATAAACTAAGACCCCTCAATCGCGAAATTATTCGTGAAAATATAAAGTAAAGTAATAAAAGAAAGACCTTGAATTTAAATATAAAAATAACACTAATACATATATAAAATCAATATTATATACTTATAACAAACCAAAATTTAAAAATATGCCTTTGAAGACAAAACAAACACAGTTTTAACAGTTTATGATTATATATTAAAATCCAATAAATAAAGAAAATATTAATGTATTGATATAAAACTAGTAAACTTTAAAAATGCAACAAAAATTGATAAGAATATTTGTAAGTGCAATTAAAGAAAATTTTTATTAAACAATAGTGTAACCATAACTAAAAATCACAAAAATACATAATAAATGAATTAAAAGAAAAGAACGAAAAACTCAAATAATTACTCAAAAATAATTTGTGACAAAAGTATAATATATTAAAGAAAGAAAACACTTTTAAAATCTCTGATAATTTGGACTGCATTTCATAGCTCAAAATATGACTCGATCAGTTATTTAATAAGATATTATACCAATGTTAAGTTTACAAATTTATAAAAAATAGTTATATTAATAGTATTTAAACTTTAAATTTAGATATAGTTTAAATTTATAATAAACAAAAATATTATAAGTGAAAATAAAAATTAATATAAATAAAACAACTTTTTAGTTTAAATCTCTAACATCTAAAATGGCGTATTTTCATAGAGTATTTATAATTAACATCAGACGCTAGCTAAGAACAATAAATTGCATTGCAAGAATTAAGCTCAACAACATTAACCAACTAACATATAAAATGTAGATATTTAATAAGCTTTTTATTTAAAAAATATAAAGGAAGTACTTTTATTACAAATAAGTAAAAGTTTATTATCAGGAGTAATACTATCAAAATAAACATTCTACATATACAATAAAGATAAATTTCATTATACATATTCTAGCTTTAATAATGTTATTCTATGCATAATGATAAAAAATGAGGATTTATTCATTTGGTATTAATATTACCAAATGTACTTATTCAAATAATTTGAAAAGGTAAATAAAACAAGTTCTTATTTAAACCAAATATCACATATATAGTATGTTAAATATTATATACAGTACACTACTAATAAAAATTTACATCATTATTTATATTAAATGGTGATAGTAAAATATTTTTTTAAATTACTTTATTTAAAATTATTAATAGTAGTCTTGTATAATTTAAATTATTAATTTTTAATAGAATAAATGAATTAAGCATGGTTTAATTAAATCAGTAATTTCAATTTTTGTTTTTGGTTGAAAATGTTATTGATATTTTATTAGTTTATTGGGTAATAATCCATCTATATCAAAATTAAAAATAATTGATGATGTAAATAATTCTTAGCAGTATAACCAATATAATATTCATAATATATATATATGTTATTGCCATAATCAAGATCTTCTTTAATTTACCCCTTCTATTAATGGTATTAGTGCATTTTGTAATTTTGATACCAAAAGATTGAATCTTCTTTATTTTAGCATTATTAATTCCATACCATTATACAGGTTTGTACATACATAATAAAGATTAAATTTATTTTTTTGTTCGATATGTAAATTTGTATTTTTTGATAGGATAACTTTGATAATACCTTATTTTTTTATATATTGAAAGGATCATAATTATATTGTTTATTGAGAATCCTTAACAGACTCTTTATTTTATTAAAGCATGGGTTAATGTTGTTGAGCTACATTCCTATTTAACATTTTATTGTTGTTAGCTAATATCAAAAATTTCAGGAAAATACTTAATAAAAATACGATACTATAGATGTAACAGATATAATTTATAAAGTATTTTTCATCTTATTGTAATGATAATACAAAAAGTATATACTTTTTATTTTAATCATTATGTATACAATAACTAGGGTTCGACCAAAAATCGGGTCCAGGCATTTTTTTTGAAATACTCGATAAACGTACTGATATTAAATAATCATACGGTTTATCGCAAAACCAGTGTTTTTCTATATAATTGACGATTTTTTTATAAAAGTAAAAAATTATCAAATTAGATTTTATATTGTACATTTTATACAAATAAGTGTTAAATTATTATTTTGATAAATTTTAAAGTAACATGTTTAAAATGTGTTAAATAAAACATTGCTTTGTTTTAAATTTTTAAATTTCTTATAATAACAAGTTTACAAAATTTGAAACATGTTTATAAATATATAAAAAATTCAAATCGTTACTAAAAATAAGAAAAAATAAAAA
>JAQFYD010000459.1:0-18872 GCA_034694225.1 Bourletiella hortensis | reverse complement strand
TGTGTGTGTGTGTGTCGGGTGGACGAGAATTATTAATTATGAAAACATGTAAAGACATTTGTTGGTTATTATTATGATTATGTTAATTATAAATAGAAATTGTTAGGTGCACAAAACAAGCTACAAGTAAGTAGAGGAGTGTCTATATTATTATTACTGAATAGCCTACGGAATAAAATGTGCTTCACAGTTGAAAGATATAACGCATTTTGTACTATTTAATTCCTTTATTGGAACTCGCAATCCCGTTCCGTCGTATGGAAAATACCTGGAAAGACAGGAGCTCATGATGCCCCGGGCACGGAAAATTTCCTCGATTTAGGTGATTCAAGTCAAAGATGGATTTCTATTGAAACAAGTAGATTATTGAATGCTAAAAGGAGCTGAGTTTTCTAGGCAGCTGGAATTAAATCCATGTGGAGCCTCGATCAGATGACTAGACGAGTTAGCAGCACCCTTTGACCCATTATAAATGGCTGTTTCAAGAACAACCCTGCCGCCCGATAAAAGGGTTACCATTCTTTTTTCTTGTTGTATTTTTAGAATTCATTTTACGAAATTTATAGCTGGCTGGACAATGAACTTGAGCCAAGGTTCAGTCTGATGTCAACCGAGTTACAGTCCTGCTGCAGCATCTTAACCATCGCATTGAGTCTTCTTCGTTAGCTTTGAACAAGTTTTTTTTTCTTGTTTATTCATCCAAAATTTTATCTTGCAAGTTTACCCAAGTTTTCATTCTACCAAAATGAAGTCGAGCCAAGGAACGCTAATTCTATTAATTGTGGTCGGAATTTTTGGTGAGCATTTTATAATTTTGAGGTTAATTGCCTGAAATCTGTAGACTAATTTTTAATTTGCGCATACTGCCTACCGTTTTGCATTTGCAGGTCCTGTTGTTCAGTGCAGACTTCCGCAGTTCCCTGAGCGCCTTGCCAAACTTCCACATTATAGCCACTACTTAAATTTCACAGATGAAGACCGAATCGTAGGGGGAGAGGAGGCGAGAGAAGGTCAGTTCAAGTACCAGGTTTCCCTGCAAAGAAGATCATCTACCGGGTCGTATACCCATTACTGTGGAGCATCAGTCCTGAGTCAGAATCACATCATTACTGCTGCTCATTGCGTGTCTGGGTAAGGATTTGCATGTCGTGACTGGCCAGCTTTGTGGAATTGAATGGGTCTTCTAATATGAATTCTGATTCGTTTAGTCGCCGAGCGGAAAGCATTTTCGTCCTGGTGGGCACCATCCATGTAAGTGGCAGTCAGTCCCGCGGACAGCGGCATGAAGTGTCTAAGGTCATCGCGCATGAGGGATATGAGTCGTCGACTGTTAACAATGACATTGCCATTTTGGTGGTAAGTTATTCAATAGCACTAATGTAACCGAGTACTGACAATGGAATTAACCCATGCTCGTCATCCGTGCAGCTCAAAAATCCTTTGACGCTGTCAGATAAAGTCCAACCCATAGCAATTCCCGAGTTCAACACGGAATTCTTGGAGAAAACCAGCTGTATTGTGACTGGATGGGGGACAGAAGAGGAAGGTGGTAGAGTCTCTAGAGTTCTTCGCCATGTTACCGTACCGTTGGTGGACAAAGACACATGCAAGAAGGAATATGGGACTCAGGATATTACAGACAGCATGATTTGCGCAGGATTGGAGGAAGGTGGAAAGGATTCTTGCCAGGTAATTAAATTAAGCCGTACTCTACGACTTCAAAACTATCTTAACTGATCGTCATGCTTAAATACAATTCTATTAATTTTCCAGGGTGACAGTGGCGGTCCTCTTGTGTATGAAGGCTTCCTTGTGGGCATCGTTTCCTGGGGTTACGGTTGCGCCCGTCCAGGATATCCTGGCGTTTACACTAAAGTTTCTCACTTCACCAGTTGGATCACTGAACGTGCGGCTGCTAACGTACTTGCTTTCAGTACTCACATGCATTCCTCAGGTTGATAAACAATTTAAACAAAATGGCCGACTTCGATGGTGTACAAGTTTATTTATTCATCTTCCTCCTACGCTTCTATCTGTAAAAAGACCGCTTTTGAAAATAAATTATTCGCTGTTGAAGCAAAGCTGGCGGTGAAATCGTTTCCCATCCTGTTCATTTCTTCTTTCCAATAAGGTTCTGCGTGTAGAAACTGACCGCGTCGGGCAGCGTCCGGGTGGCAAAGTCAGTAGTCTGTCAAAGTCATAAGAGTTTTAAACGAGTAAAATTATCTGGGATAAGTAGTAACCTACCCTGTCCTGCATAGTCATGGGCTTCGACCTGCCTGTGGAGCCGGTAGACCCAGGATTTCGGCTACGCAATATGGCATACTGTATCTGAAGAAATTCTCCGGCTCCAAGGAACAACCACATTGCCATTAGAATCAAGAACAAAGATCCAGCCTTTCTTTCCATTTCTTAGCCTTTTCCAGTTAGATTCAATGCTGCTTCCTGCTCATACCTTAATGAGCGGTTTATGCTGTGCTCAGTTGAATAGGAATTCGGATGATTTGAGTGAACATGTTCATGACAGGAGCCAACGAATTTGTTTTTGTTTATGCGTGCTGGTTCGTAGAATTACTTGATAATGCTTGCATTCTCCCAGCACAAAGGACGAAATAAGCTTATTGTGACATGTGGCTCCAAGGGTGCGGACATTTACAGAAGAATCAAGAAATAAAATGCTTAGAGCCATCGGCTCTTGCAACTGGATTATTAAGATTGGGAGCATTGCCTTCAAGCTTTCCATGTTTTACAGCAATTATGAAGCCTCCGTAGCCTAATTAAATGGCTTCTGGTTGAAGGTTGAATAGTTCCTGGGAAAAGGTAACTGTCACATTGGCCCTACTAGGCTGGGCATGAGGGAGCTTTGGTTTGCGGAAGGGTACAACAATTCTGACGAAAGGGGTACTTGCGGTACTTACTGAAGCCAAAAGGTGGTCTAATTTTACACCACAAAAATGTAAAGGTGGGGATGGTTGGTTGATGCTGCACCTGAATTGTAATTCTTTTCGTATTTTTCACATGGAAGAGAGGAGCTGAGCTGAAACTATTAGTTGATTTTTATCCGTTCCAATGGATTTTATTCGTGTGGTTAAAGCTTTACTAGCATTCTGCGTTCTCGCAATAATATTTGGGGCAGGTTGGTGAATTTGTTTTAAAAAGTTACTACCTAATTTTTAAATTCAGTACATGTACAAGACTGTTGTTATTCGATTTTAGATTCGTATTTCGTCTTTGGTTACCGGGTACCTGTATCACTAAACGGTACATCCCGTGGAGCGGCCCTATTTAGAAAAAGAAACCCTCCAGACGATAGTAGGATAGTTGGTGGTAAACCTGCTGTACATGGAGAGTTTCCGTATCAGGCTTCCTTACAAAAAATTTCATTATTTGGGATTAAAACACATTTCTGTGGAGGAGCATTGGCCAGCTCGAATTGCATTGTGACTGCAGCGCATTGCTTAGAGGGGTAAGTTTTTAGTCCTCAATACCTTGGTTTGAATGCAGACACTTGAGAAGGTGCACACGCTAAAATTTTTGATTTAGGCGGAACGAGAATGACATTGCCATTCGCATAGGTTCAACTACTCTCCGCCCTGATACGAGCGCAAGGGAAGTTGGGGTGAGGAAGCTGAATATCCATCCTGAATATAATCCAAATACAATTCAGCATGACATTGGAGTCATTAAGGTAGGCAATTTTTGAACGTCTAAGAGCTATGCAATGACCAAGACGATGAAGGTTTGAAGTATCTCTTTGTGGTCCGTGTAGCTGAAGACTCCAATTGCATTCCGCGTGAATATGAACAAAGTGCCTCTACCGGTTTTCAAGTCGGATATTGAGCCACAAACAGAATGCCTTATTAGTGGTTGGGGCTCAACAAAGGAAGGCGGTACCACATCCAGGACGCTCATGTATGCCACCGTTCCTATCATGAGTGATGACAAGTGCAAAGAATATTACGGAAGGAATGAAATCTATGAAACGATGGTCTGCGCGGGTTACAGACAAGGGGGAATTGACTCCTGCCAGGTAAGCAGAAACCATCTCCTGTTGCCAGGGTGACCAATGCGAGATGGCCAATTTGAATTTGATTTTCTTAACAGGGTGACTCCGGGGGACCATTGGTGTGCAATGGCGAGCTCACGGGAATAGTTTCATGGGGTGTTGGCTGCGCGAGGCCATCCTTCCCGGGAGTTTATACTCAAGTCTCTTACTACACAAAATGGATTGAGTCCCTGGGCTGCTTTGATGATCGTTCACATGAAACTGAAAGGCCCTCGTCAAATGGCAATTCCTTCTTCAATTTCCCTTTCTTCTGGCCTGGCAGAGATGAACCTATTGAACCCATCCTCATGTCAAACTCAACGTCCGACAACTTGTAAAATTTCCATCGTCCTAATTGGATCATCTGCATGTGTTTTTGCATTTTCATGTGCAGCAGTGTTTTTATGTATAACTCAGGTGTTATTTATTCAACAACAATTTATTCAAGTGCAATGTAAATAAAACAGGCTGTCCTCCCGTTGCCAGCAACAAGGATTCCGATCTATTTGATCAATCAGTGTTTAATCAGACGGTAGTGACGGCTTTGTCCAGCACTGTCCCGTTATTTACTGCCACAGACTGGAAGGTAAAGTCGAATATTTTCAAGCTCATCTTCACAACGGACGAAGGGAATAGGGCGCTGGAATGTTGAACACAGTCATTGTAAAGATTTTGTTCTCTGTTTTAAATGTATTCATGTATACTTACAAGGCAATTGCAACACATTTTATGTAACCAGGGATGAATATATGCTCTTGATTCCTTCGCATGCCTACGATGATTGCCTTAGCAACTTGTTCAGGGCTTAGCATACCTCCATACCTGTTTATATGATCCACAAAGTTATTATTTTACATCCAATGCATGTTTCATGCGTCTGAAAGCTCTGAAACTCACTTCGGCTTGATATCCATGCCAGCAAGAATGTTTGTCTTACAAAAATAAGGATACGCAGTGGTGAAATTAATTTTCGCACCCCGTGAGTCACTCCTTATGTCTTCTTGAAGGCACTTCAGATAGGCACGTACACCATGTTTGGAAGCCGTGTAAGTGGCGCTATTTCGTGCCCACGCGTGACCCAAAATGGAACAGTTTGTTACTATATGCCCACGTCCTCTGGTCAACATGTCAGGAAGGCAGGCTTGAAGAGTCCAAAAGTGTGATAGGAGATTCACACGTAAAACTTTCTCAATACTGGCGCTTCTCTGGTCCCACAGCGGGCATATGTCACCTGCTATTCCAGCATTGTTGATCAAAATGGAAACAGGACCGACCTCAGAGCACACCTGCAGTTCAGGTTGAATCCAGTTGAATTAACTGCCAGCTTTGAATTGTATGAAAACAAAAAGTACCTCTGATGCTAACCTTTTTGTAAGCTAATTTTACTTCGGCCTCATCACCAATGTCTACAGTCATCCCGATGACACGGCGAATCCCAGTTTTTTCAAGGCGTCTTACCAATGCTTCGTTCATGGCTGCAGAAGTGTCCCAGCAGACAAGGGTTATGGACTTTTCTAACTCTGCTAGTTGTAGGCAGATCTCAGAGCCAATGCCTCCAGCTGATCCTGTGACCTGTTAAAACATTGTGGCCCAGTTATTAACTACCTTGCCAATGAGAAAGTAGCGAGGGTTGAGAAATTCTTACCAAAATAACTTCATCTTTGAGTGATTTTTGCTTAAGGCTGAGCAGAAACCTTGCGGGCCAACAGACCAGAATCCATACAGCATATAAAAGCAGCAGCGTCGCATCGGCCCAGAAGCGAAGAGCAGTGAACAAGTTTTCACCAATTTTTGAGATCATTTTTATGGCCTATGCTCGCCTATAGTGAAGTTATCTGTGAAGAATGGTGCACAGCAAACGCCACGCGGAATGAGTGTTCACCGCCGAGGGCGCCTGACGACTGTAACAATGAAGCGTCCAGATCGGAGTTTTGCTCTTTTAGAATGTTCCACTTTGGATATTATCGCCATTTGAACTAATTTAAATATCACGAACGTATATTAGACAACCAAAGTTAAGCAGTTCGCTGCTTTATACAATTGCCGTGAACAAATGATGAGAACCTAAAGCGTTTTCACCACAGCAGCAGTCCTCTTAAAAATTCTAAGATCAGCATTTACTCTCACGTGTGAAGAGTTTCCCATTGTTTTATTCCCATTCGTTCAAGATTTTTAAGAACTTCTGGAAAAATGTCGGAGATCTTTGCGTGTGGCGACTAAATGCAACGTTGAACGAAATAATAATCACAGAAAGAAATATATGACTCCACGTGCCACATTTTTTCCGTTTCCGAACATCCACGTGGTAATTTTATGCAGCGTAAACTTCTTTTTGCTATTTCCTTATTATTGTTCCTAACTCTATCTTCCTAATTCTATATTGTTTGCAGCCAGGATAATTTGGTGCTTCGCTATTACGGCAGTAAACAACAATTTCGGACCAGATTGTTCTCCTCAACTGAATTGTCCGGTGAACGAGGAAAGCTACTGCTCACTTGCTAAGCCCAGCATTAGGGCAGCAGAAGATAAGCCACGATTTCTAACCTCATTACCAACTTCATGGTCATTTATTGACAGCAGTATACTCGCGTTGCGTTTTTATGCTTGCTTCTCGTTCCCCCATCTGGTTTGCAATGCTTTGCATGCAACTGAAGGTTCGACATGCGTGGGAATGGAACTGATGGGAACATCCAACGCGTCTCATTTCATGAAAGCAGCCGGATTTTCATAAATTGACTATTAACATTGTGATTATAGCATAATTATATCATTGTATGTGACCTTTGCTGCTCATGCCAACAATGAGGGTGATAGAGACCTATTGGCCTGTTTCAGCTGAAAAATTTAATAATTTCGACAAAAAATTCTGAGCCTGTGCTAACTGACAAAGCTGGGAGGTCTATGTGCACTGGAAGAGTGAAGAAAATGCAAACAATTCCTTGGGCGCCACCCAGTCATTGGGTTTGAAGTCGAAGCTTACCATTATGTTCCTGAGGATTGCGAATTGTTCCGTTCTTAAACAGAATCTTTAACATGTGGCTATTGTCTACTTCCTTTCTGCGAAGTGATGCTTGAGACGGAGCTTGGTCATTCGTTCGTCGTAGAATAATTTGGGCTTGTGTCCTAAGGTTCCTAGCATCTTCAATCGATATTTCTGAAATCACCTGTGTTTAAAACATAGATTTTCTTTAACTCATCCTCTTGTCCTGATGGTAAGATTGCCTACGAACCAGAGATGCCAAAATGTCGGAATTAGTCCACGATGTTAAATCTCCTTGAATTTGATGCAGTGAGAAGGCAGCAAGCTTGGCCGTCTCATCCCTGGCAACAACTCCGGTGGTTCCGGCCTTGGAAAACAAATAAAGAAATAGCTCGCGATCCCGTGGTACTTACATGCAGGGTCCATGGAATCAAAATTAAAACTACCAGTAATACAGCACGTCCATAAAGAATGACTGATACTTTATGCAGCTTCAGTTCAATGTGGAGATTCATATGCCTTCCCCTGCCCACCGCTACCCCTGGCCCTAAAATTTCGAAATATTTACGGGCTGGCTCCATTATGAAATTAATTTGCTGGTATGTCATGCGTACGTCTCTCAACTGTCATAAGTTGCTCCTGGGCCTCTATTTCAGTGGAGGTTAACAGGCCCTGGAATGCTGTTTTAAATATTTTGTAGTCCTTGGTATCCATGTGCAGCTGTGGATAAGCTCAACATCGTAAGGGTGCAAACCGGTCTGTCGTCATGGAAACATTTAATTTGAAAATAGTCAAAACTGTACCACATTGTCCTGAACTTGAATCTTAACAGCCAACTTTGGCACGTTTTCATGATGCACTGACAGGGAGCGTGACACTTGGAATTGTAGAGATATGGGATTGAGTAAATAAACTTCTGAGGAGGCCGTTTGCTTCATTAGGTCAATGAATATTCTAAACCCCAAGCACAAGTTACGGGCACCATGAACACATTATTAACGTACCATAATTTTATGCATAACTCCACTGGATGGCTGGACATTAGCCTTGGTGCGAAAACCGCTTCCCGTTGATTACGTGAACGTCAAGCCATACAAAGTGAACGGCTGACGTTCACGTAATCAACGGCGGGACCGATTTCGCACCAAGCCTATTACCTCGAAACTTTAGCTTCACGCAACGTAAATGCAATTTCTTCAGTCACCGACAAGTTCCCTTCTGTTGTTTTAACTTCACTTTGAACTGAAATTTTCCCCAAATTTACCAAGATTGCCTCCTGACTTGCGTCATTCTCAAGAAGGGCCAACCTTGGGGTCTGCGTAGAACGTAAGAAAACTTTGGAGTACTCAGTACTCCATGCAAAACGTTCCTGGTTGAATGCGGCTGAAAAATGGTACTAACGTCCACTTGAATTGACAGGGATATTTTTAATGGCGTGGACCGGCCAGTACTACTTGTGGCTCTTTCACTTCCGGAAAACACTGTAGAAGGATAGTCCTCATGTTGAAGTATATGGAGCAGAAACTTCTGAAAGTACGAATGTTTTTAAGAAATCATCTTAACTACTACGGAGCGAGACGGCTGCCAAGTGCCATACTTTGAAGTGCTGAACAAATGATGGCAGCAGAACCAAAAAAGGGGAACCCATTAGCAGCTCTATTTTCAGGTCAGGACCTCCATAAGGCACGGGCATCTTCTCGATTGCATAAATAACTATGATAAGGTCCATTGCCATAGTTCCCTCTACTAGAAGAATCTGAAAAATGAATTGTAATTTGAAAGTATTTCTTAGGTGGTCATGGTGAAGTGATTGCTAATGGACGCTGACCTTTTCAAATGCACTGGAGGAATCCAGTGGGGCAACTGCCATACTGACAACAGTCAGTCTGATGGAATCATGAACAGCAGTATTTTCGTACGTGAAATAAAAATTTGATGCGGTCAATTCAGCAAATGCTTTTGTTTCTTGTGCAAGCTGCAAGGTGACACTTTGGAGCTTGATTAGCAGCTTGAGTTTGACCCTGGCTCTGCTTACTCGTTTGGGCGTTTCGCCAGGGATATTAGGGTCTGTAATGAAAGCAAGCTTACGACAATGTTTCAAATCGTTTTTCCATACTTACCCGACGAAGCGAGAGGGAGTTCTTGACTGTGAATGAATCCAAGTACAAAATTAATCAATGTCGATATAGCCTCCTGGTGACACACAGCTTCGATATGGGAGAAGTCCAGCGTGACGAAGCTACCAACTGGAGGCAAATATTTCCTCGGACATGAAGGCATCACCTTTTTTTGAAGGCGCATACAAATGTTAACGTGGGTATGAAACTTAATGTTTCGTTTTTAGCCACCAACCGTCAGAACAGTGAGGCTTGCCACTGCATTTTGTGATGTTGAGCGCTGAAAGGTTCTGATAAGTACAAGGGCTTTGCTGATGGCTCCCAGTCCCCTAAGACTCAAAACGATTCCGGTCACAGTCGCACCGACTTCTGTGCTGAGATTTTTGACCCGAACTTCCACAGCCGCGTCCGTAAGTTCCAACACTAGGCGCTTTTCCGTTCCTTGATTTAGTGCAACTTTGACGGCTAGTAACAGCATAAGAAACAAATGTGGCGAAATTTGCTGCCTGTTCAGGTGTCTTTCAAACAGTTCGTGAATCGTAACTTACTGGAGACTCGCACGTCCACAAAAGCTTGGGTAACTACGGACAGCCCACCAAATTGGTAGCTTTTCCTTACTTCTGGCTCGCTCAATGATGTCAAGTCTGGAGTTAAGCTCATTGTAGGCTTAGACATGACAGCGGCAGAGGACTGCGGAAGACACAATTTGAGTTCCAATTAAGACTTGATCAGCTGCACGTTGATATAGCAACGGATATACAAAGCAAAAATGTTACAGGACTGCTCAGGGCGTTCTTGGCGCCTACAGGTGAAGCAATTGGAAGTGTTGTGAGTAGCTTGATTAGTTGAATGAATCGATGCTGAGAAATGTCAACATCCAGTGTTGGCAAATGGACTACAATGACGACTCCTGGCCTGTTCTTGCGAGGTCCACCCAGCGATCGTTTCAGTGTCATGCTCATTTGCTGGTACCGCAACAAGTAATTGGCCCTTCGTAAAGACCTTTCTCCATAATTTTCGCCCGGTAATGCTAGAAATGTCTAACAACACAAACAAAATTAGTTTTCGAAGCTGGAAATAATGTGTTTACCAACCTGAAAGTCTGAGAATTCGAGGCTATATTTCTCATAAGTGAATGCCGGTAGCGACGTGCTGCTTGTGCTTTCAGCACGGGATAAGCTCTTCATTTTTAGGCTGCCCAAGTCGATAACAAGGATGTTCGCACTTCTGGAAGCATGGCACGGTAAGTAATAATGGTAAAATAAGGAAATGTGCAACTTGCCTTGTTAACGCTCCGCCTTGTGGTATCAAAATGTAGGGAGAAAATAGATCAATGGACAGATCAAGTTCATCTTCATTTTTGACAAGGTCACGTATGTTGGATGCCATTATGGCACTTTCGGAGTCCAGCACGAGCTTGGATGTTACAGTTTTTAACCTTCACAGCATTAACATCTCATAATCTCATGGCTCCATTGCCTGGGTGAAAAACAACAGCACCGAAATTAAACTTTATAACTTACTGGCGAAACTCAATTTCAGGTTTGGTCATCAACAGGTCAACCAGCCTCTGAACTGTTTTGTAGTGATACACAACTTGTAATGGCTGAGCAACCAGTCGGAGTCTTCGACCAACGGATGAATGCAGGGGCCTATTTTCCAGCGTAAACTCAAAAGTTGAACTGTTTAGTTTCAATTTCTTACTGCTGATTATATGAGGCTTGTCCTTGATGCCACGAACTTCCACGTTTCCCAGCATAATTTGAATGAGAAGCCCATCTTGCACAGGGCGCAAAGCCACGCTGGACTCAAAATCATTTGCCTGAAGGCTTATTACTACTTGATTTGAAACACCATCTATAACTTCAGTAACGACGAAACGGACTTGTTGTATGCGACAGTGTACTCTATACGATTCATAGTCTGCTGGATAATCGATTGCAGGACGATGGCTGTCAAAATCTAATGAGCGAACAATTTCCACTTTCTCTTCAGTGGTCCATTCACTGCTTAGTGAGGACCCAGAATTTTCACTTGCGGTAGGCGCACCACCACCACCAAACCAACCACCAAAGGTCCATGTAGATTTTTTTGGGGAGACGACCTGTAGAAGTCGAATGTTGTGCATAGTCGTCAGCTTTCTTGCAAAAACAATGCTAAAAACATCAAGGTCTTTTTCCAGCTCGTCTAGAGCCGTCTCCACATCTCCATTCGGATGCTTCTGTGATGCCAGTTTTTTGGAGTAAATCTGGTATTGCACATTTAGGTTGAGAGGACTGGAGGGGCCGGCAGAAGGGGTACAAAGCAAGGGCATAGACAAAGTTTGATTCTTACATGCATATATGATCTGACTCGGTCTCTGTGGTCCTTTATATGCTCCCAGTTCCAGTTAGACTTTCTTCTTCGAACGTCTTCTAGGACGCAATTATACGCGAATTTCCACCTACAATGTTATAAGTCGTTTTAAATGAAAACATTGAATAAGTGGTCGTTTGTCACCATTGGGGATAGCTGCCTCTGTAGTCCCTCAAATTTGACGACTTGAATCTCTTGTATCGTTGTTTCCTTGCAACGAACTCGAGTATTTGTGCCACATGTAGCAAGTCTCGCATTTGGTCTGTGCTGATTTCTAAACCCGCACTTTAGTAATGACTTATGTCTCCATGGGTATATTCTCATGTTGATCACGAACCTATATTTAGCTCACTGAACGTAAGAGTCAGTCCCAAAATGGGTTGTCGGAATTCAGTTTTTTCAGGTCGAGGTGTCAGTATCAATCTCATTTCCGCAGTTAATGGACCAATTACTATAGCAAGATGGTTGTCAATGTGTGATAATAGATAATATACCGCAAACTAAAGCATACATGGACTCACGGTAGGAAATTGTGCCAGGATTCCATTCGGGGTTGAAGACTTCCTTCAGGGCCCTCGCCACATGTCCAATAGAAATAGCGGAAGCAGCTGATAAGAATTCGCCTCCACGATTCCAGTAAATTCCAAATCCCTCTAATGTTCCAAGCTAGACACGCAGAAAAGGGGGATTGCTGTTGTTAAAGGTTCCATCATTGATGCAAGTTTGAAGAGGAAAGCTATGAAAGTTAACTTGGTTACTTTGTAGGTGGTTTCATCATTGTGCGCTGCATACATTGTTTTCCATGTGTGGTCTGTTGTTCCTACATGCAAATGTTTTATAACCAAGCCCAAACTTAGGGGTTGGGACGGCGTTAAAACTCGATCCTCATAGCGAATATGGACAGATTCCACTTTCAACACAATGTTACGCCCAATCTGAGTTCCATAATGTTCCGTGTATGAGGGGCTGCTAGAACTATGTGAGGCTGGAGCAAAGTGACGACTTTTAGACCTTGTGACAAAAGCAGTTCAGTACTGTATGAAAAGAGTTACTTGACTGGCTGAGCAAGTAAGCTTTGTAGCGATCTTCCAGCCTTTGGACAATGTTTTTCTTTAACATAAGGGATATCCTCTCTTCTGTTTCCTGGCTGTAAGTTCCATAGGATGGAATGAGTAAAACGTACACGTTTTGTAGTGTGACCTCCACTGGGGACCGGAACAGACTTCCCCATGATATCTTCATGCAGAGCTTCCCTGTTGTCACCACTAATATATTTTACTGCTGTATGTCAAACGTGATCGCATGGAATTTCACCTATTTTCCCCGCCGCGACAGAAATCGGTAAACCCAAACTACTTTCCAAAGCTGTAGGTCGCAAATGAACTTCATTTAAGATCACATCTCCTATTAACAACAATAAAAAGAAACGCCAGGATGAGGATGATACTATTCATGTTGCGATAGCACCTAATTAAAACTCACCTGACCATAATGACAGAGATAGCTGTGACACATTCATATCCTCACAAAATTCTTTGGCAAACTCATTGATGTAACTGATAATAGTACTCTTGAACATTGTTAACGTTACTAGGGAAGGGAAATTCTTAAAAAATTATTTTACATAAATTACTGATTTACAAAGATAAGCAGGACACACAACTGTATACTTTTTAGTTAATGAAGACTTCGTATGACCTTGAAATTCTTGCAGTTTCGGTTCAAGAAGGAAAAGCGGACTTGTTTCGAGGGTTGCATGTTATTCAATAGCCAAAGTTGACAGAACGGGATGTCTCCATGACAATTTATTCCGAAGATGAAGTTGTCCCACGCATAGCAGATAACATTCAAAGATTTCATGCTCCATTTTAAGCTTGTGTTACAGTTTCCGATTTCTCCAGTTATTTCTTCCAAATCGTATTTCAGCGAGCATCATTGGAAATGATGCATTTTTTGCTGGACAACGGAGGCACACACGGAGGCAAAGTAGAAAGAACAAAGTAAACTTGGCCACGACATATGTTCATGTCAAGCAGAAGAAAGATGGCAGTAGAAACTCTTTGCGAGTTTACATTCGCGCCCTTCTGTTAGGCGGGCTGAGGGAATTTTATTCCCGACTCGAACACGACATAACGTAACGTCAAGAAGAAAGAACAAAAAGAGTAGTTTTCGTATTCATTCTGTCCAATTGCATTTTCACTCAAAATAAAGCATTGCCTTTTTATTTGTTTGGAAATTTTTATAATTTGGAATGATTGACGGAATGGACGACATACAGAGTGTGTATCGGACAAGAGTCAATGGGGCTGTTTTGCCAAAGTTCCACGGAAAACAAGTCTGTGTTTTGGGAACTATTGTGAAGGTACATTTTGTAATCGTAATTTGTTTTGGTAATCAGTCGTAGTTGTGTTCATAATTGCTTATTATTATTGTCTTTGAATCAATTGTAATTGATAGATTTAGCTCAGTATTCATGTCTTCATTTTCGAAACGTGTTGTAAACTGTCACGGAAATCGTACCTTTATTGCGCTAGTAAGATAAGGTGCGTGTCATGTGTCGTCAAATGCTAATAGCTCCTTCCTTATTTTTTTTTGCAGGCAGACGGCGGATCAGCTTTTCAGATGCGTTGTAGTGACGGAGCTCAAATTACTGTAAGACTGAAGCAACCTATTAATGAGCCTTTGTCCGGTGTCGTCGAAGTTTATGGAATGGGTCAAGGGAAGAGTCTCGTTATTGCCGAGTCATTTACTGCATTTCCTGATGAAATTACCGCTAGATTTGGTATGTATTTCCAAGTAGTATACAATAGAAGTAATTTGTGTGGAAATACAGGAATGTTCCTGATTAAATCAAACTGTTTCTTTGTACGCAGATATGGGAGTCTACAATGAGTACGTGAAGCTCCTTAATGTGAAAGAAATGGAAGAGGTTTCTGGATAAAATATGTATTTTAGCATCAACTAACGAATCAGCAGTAAACCTTTTTAATTCAATTTTTATACTTGCTAGTTAACCAACTCCTAGCAACATAACTTGTTTACGGCAGTTTTGTAAGCCTTAAACGATCAAAATTATATATTTCCGCTGTAAATTTTCTTCGAGGTTCATTAAAACTTATCAGTATGTGATTTTTCGAATGAGTTATTTATGAGTGACCAATTTTTTTTTCAAAGTATGTCTGTAGAATTGTACATTTTATCGGGATCCCAAATTTTAGTAGGGTCCTGAAGAAAGGTCGTTGTATCCCAAAACGGTTTGGAAGTAGTTTGTAACTTGTATTACAAAGGAGATTGATGGAAAAGAACTCTCGCGTGCATGAACAATTTTTGATTCTTCAAAGCATGCTAATATATCAGACCTTTTGACACCTTCTTCCGGATGTTTCATTACTGCGAATATTTCTGGAAAAGTCGACGAGTGTGGCTTTCCTATTTGCTGTAATTTCTGAGCCTCTGTCCTAATTTTGCCAAGAAATTGAACAAAAGTCGAGCAGCTTATTTTGGAATAAAACGAAATATTATTACGTAACGTTAAAAAAGGCGTGATAACGGAACCACCGCTTAACCATTCCCGTAAGTGGGCTAGTCCTGAACCAAACTTCAGTATGGCCTCTTTAATGTAGAACAGACTGCGGCCGGCCGAAATAAGAAAAAACATACAACGGAAGACGTCAGCTACGACCTTTACGTGCCTTAACGATTTGTTAATGAAGGTTGCAGCAGTCTTCCTCCATTTAGATCCTTTCCGTCTTCATCGATGCAGCTTGTTTTCACTCCAAGCAACTTCCTGCATGCCGCTAATGGTACCAAATAGCCTTTCCTGCTAGGATCCCACAATTAAAAATCACAGTTGGCATAGAATATTAATGCTCTCAACTACACACCCATATTTGGTTCACTTTCATACTTCAGCTGCTCGGCTGAACAAGGAATGGGTGTGGACGGGGGGGGGCAACAAAGCGAACAGCTAATTTTTGCTTTCCATCCGTTGTGTTGCTCTAACAAAGTAAAAACTGCAAGGGCAGAAGGTGGAGGTTAAATGGTCAAGGCGGTTGAACATCAGCAATGTACACTTGATGTCAAGATTAATTTCCTTTCCCTCCACCTCTTGACGTGATCCCAGCTTCTACGCCGGGTGTTTCTGTGCAGGCGTAGGGAATTCTGTCCGAAATAGACAGGAAAGGGCAAAGAAGCTCCGAGTGAAGAGCAATTGCTATAGATGTGGTTTAAGCAGCTGGGAGCTCGCTGAGAGAGTCCGATCAGGTTTTTTCTCTGGCTAATGGCCGTTCAGAATATAACTGACTTGTGGGCACCATCACATACAGCGAAAGAGGAGCATTGAGCATTCTCGAGGTGGATTTCCATGGATCAACAGACTCACAAATACAGTAAAATCTGGTTATAACGGATTTCTAGGGAATACAATATTTTAGCCTTTATAGCAAATGTGCGTTACATGCTTATAGCGGATTTCGGCCGCTATACACAGATTTTTCGCTCTTATGCTTTTATGGTCAATTAGTTTTAGTTTTTCTGAAAAAATTCGCTTATTTTGGGCTGTCTCATTGAATTAATGCGCAATTTTGCTACATGCGTTTCAGCACTGAACAGAATTTTGAAAAACTCTTCCGTATCTTCGTCCCTCTGTAAAGCAAACATTTTTAGTTTTTCGACACATTCCATAGCCTGCTGGGATGAAACGATTTCATGGGGAACTTCAGGGTCGTCTTCCCCTTCCGACTCTTCGGATGACTCGTGGGGAACGTCTTCAGCCTGAATTTCGGAAACAATTTCGTTATCCTGCAGTGTCCCGTATGGCAGTACCTGAATTGGAAAAAAATACGAATTTAATACGACGACAAACAAACATGTCTAATTTTATACGTACGTTGTCATCCACATGGTAGTACTCCTCCAAGACCGTTCCATCCACAGCTGCATGTGAGAGCATTTCGTCGTCTAAAATGGGCTCATTGCTTTCAATAATTTCAATGCCATCGCCGGGGATAATTTCATCTCTAAACAGCTGGGCATGGCTAAAGCAATTCTTGATCACAGGGGGCAGGACCATTTTCCAGGCTGACGATATTTTCATAATGGCGTCGAGAACGTCAATGCCAGCAGGTTCATTCCTGTCTAACCGGGCTATGATTTCTCGGACCAGAATGGCACGGTAAAACTTTTTCGTCTCATTGATGATTCCCTGGTCCATAGGCTGTAACTTGGAAGTGAGATTCGGGGGGAAGAAGACCAGCTTGATGTTGCTCAGCTTTAGAGATACCTTGTGCGGTGTGCAATTGTCGACCAGCAAAATGATCCGCCGCTTCTTTAGTCTCATAGTGAAGTCAATCTTTTTAAGCCAGTCTGAAAAAATCTGTAGGAAGGCAGGATGCACAATTAGGCGACGCTCATGAATAACATTTCATACAGGATATAATGCTTACTGGTCATTTTAGCTACCCCCGGTGCGTGAAATATTTAGCTTTTCCTGCCCGCCCGACCTGTAAAATATTTAACTTTTCCTGCCCGCCCGACCTGTAAAATATTTAATTTTTCCTGCCCGCCCGACCTGTAAATTATTTAACTTTTCCACCCGCCCGACCTGTAAAATATTTAACTTTTCCTGCCCGCCCGACCTGTAAAATATTTAACTTTCCCTGCCCGCCCGACCCGTAAAATATTTAACTTTTCGTGCCCCCACGCCTGACCCGTACAAATGTCTGCTGGTTGAAACTGTAAATTCCTATTCATTCAAATAAGCTTGTGGCTTACATCTTGGGTCATCCACGCGCGAGAATTGGCATAATAGTAGACCGGAAGTGCCTTCTTCTTAATATTGGCGAAACAGCGTGGGTTCTCATACTTCCCGATGACCACAGGTTTGAGTTTTTCAGTCCCAGAAGCGTTAGCGCACAGTAGAAGTGTTAGTCGTTCCTTCGACAACTTCCCACCAGTGCACACCATGCCTTTTCTGTTCATAGTTTTGTTTGGTAGTAATTTGTAGAAAAGCCCCGTTTCATCACAATTGAAAATGTCATCTAAAGCATAGCCCTCCCGTAAATTCTTCCATACGTCAACAAGCCATTTTTCCATGACGCTGTCTTCAACTGCACCGGCCTCACCCGAAACAGTGCAAAACGAAATTCCATGTCTTCTCTTCCATCCTTCTAGCCAGCCATCACTGCCTATGGAAATAAACCTTTAGAAGCAATAGATTTACAAACCTAAAGCTCGACACAGACTATGCAACTTTTGTTGCATGAAATATGAAAATTTCAAGTTTGTGTTTCCTAGTGTGCGGGCGCGTGAAATTTTGGTGAAACATCGCATTTCAGAAACAAAAAATTCAACTATTGGAGCATGGGCATTTTTAGTTTCCATGAAACAGTTTTGAAATGAAATAAGTGTTTCGTTTCATTAAAATTTCATGAAACAAGGGTTTTATAGTCTGTGCCGAGCTTAAAATGCAGAGGTTTTTAACTCACCAGCAAAGTTCGGCTCCAGTAGTGCTTCAGCAAAATTCTTGGCTTTCTCCTTTAACAGTGGTCCATTGACGGGAATGTTTCTTGAGCGCTGCTGGTCAAACCATCGAGTTAACGCCTCTTCCGTTTTGGGAAACTTAGGCTGCCGTATTTTTGCAGCTGACGGTGAAAAAACCGAAAAATTCTCCGTGATCTTTTCCCTTGACTTCCAAATGGTTTGTATGGTGCTGGTGGACAGACCAAACTCAGCTGCGACTTCCACTTGTTTCCTGCCTTCTTCTAGTTTTCTAATTATGTTCACTTTCTGGGACAAATCAAGCTTCTTTCGTTTAGATGACGTTGATGCCATGTTTAGTGATCTTGCCACAGCAATAGGCTTGCTAATTGCTAATATTTAGTACACATTAACGAGCTTGAGATCAGATTCAGTTTAAAAATGAACTGCGTGGTCATAACAAAGGGATTCAAGGCGTCCGCTCGCCCAGAGCTAGGCGCCTTGGCCAAGGATGCCCGAAATCCGCTATAGAAAGTGCCATTTTTGCTCAACGGAGTGCAAATATGCAGCCTTTATAGGCAGATTTCCGCTATATAAAAAGCCGTTACAATCGGAGTGAAAAAGCATTGCGTATATGGGGATTCTGGCGGGCCATGCCAAAATATGCTTTATAGAGAGAAATCCGTTACACTGGGAGCTGCTATAGCCAGATTTTACTGTAGTTCCCCCATCCCTCTATAACGATGTACAAAGGATTTATTGTGTATAGAAAGCTCCAGTATGGCTCAGTTTTAGGTGTTATAGCATCAGCGGTGTACAGAAAATGGAATTCACTTCTGCCAATGCTAAAAGGAATTCCGGTGAACTTTTCCGCAATAAGGTTCATTGTCTGCTGTCT
>JAQFYD010000458.1:0-18875 GCA_034694225.1 Bourletiella hortensis | reverse complement strand
TTGACGTTCGCTGTAATTGACTCGCTGTATTGACGTCGCTGTATTGACGTTCGCTATATAAGATTCGCTGTAATGACGTCGCTGTATTGACGTGGAACCATAAAAAGAGTTTAATTAAAAATAAATTGATGCAATCATAGCAATATGAAATACGTGGTGGGACCTCATTATTAAGGTCCTGTTGTTCCCTCATATTAACTTACAAGAAAGAATACAAATTTAAAAAAAGCTGATATTTTTTATAATAATGGATCTTCATATTTGAAGAAAAACAAAGATATAAACATAGTAGATTTTGAATAAGGTTCAACTATTTCTCAAGAAATACATAATAAAATACATATAGGATTCGATAAAACAAAGGATTCTTTAAGAAGAAACTACAAATTTCAAAATATGTGCAAAATAAGTAAAGATATATGTTGAAACTGTTTTAATTGTCAACAATATCAAAGCAAAGGACCTTCACAAACAAAACATTTAACAATAAAAGCAAAAATATTTTAGATTTAATAGGTTTGGATTTTATAGGACCATTATACGAAACTGAAAAACGATACTTATATATACTTGTTGCAATTGACTACATGACCAAATGGCCAATTGCTTTATCAACAAAAACGATTGATGCAAAAACAACCGCATACTTTTTAGTAAAACACGAAATTACAAATTATGGTTGTCCTACTATTATAATATCTGATAGGGAAACACATTTTAATAACGAATTATTAAAAAATTTATGTGTCTAATATGATATAAAGAAAAGAATGACCACTTCGAGAAGGCCAAACAGCAATGGAATAGCAGAAAGAACTAATCAAAATATTATTAAACTTTTAAGAAAACTAATTGAGGAAGAAAAAGATTAAAACTTATGCTTAGATAAAGTATTATTTATTTTAAGAACAACAATAAGCTTAAATACTGGATTTACACTATCTGAAATTCTTTTTGAATATCAAATGAAGACTCCTTAATATTGGAAATTAAATGTTTCTATTGTATGTTAAGATGAGTTAGACATAAACGAAAGAATGAAGAATTTTAAAGAAGTTTTATAACAAAAAAGAAAAGATTTTGATAAAATACAAGAAAATAAAAATGATAACTCTAACTTAAATACATGGAAAAGAAACTTAAAAGGAGGACATATGTTAATGATTTTTGTTCCTGCAGATTTAAGATCTATATTTAACCCTAGATGGAAAGTACCGTATCTATTAAAAAAGATTTCAAGTATAGGAGGAGTTAATTTAAATGATAATTAAATGTTTAATTTCAATAAAATTATACACATGATATTGTAAAAAAACTAAATGAGAATGTCGAGCTGGACGCTCAATACAACGAGAGGGGTACTAAAAATTTAAATATAGTAATTGATAACCAAAATCTGTCTAATATAGAAAATATATACAATGTCAATTTAATTCAAATTATTTATATCAATGAAAATTGATAAATTTAACTAAAAAGGAAATGATATAAAATACATTTCTCAGCAGAATAATGAATATAGCTAAAAAATAAAAAACATTTAAAAAGGAATAATCAACAACACGTACACTAGTGTTTGTGACAACAACGTGATATATAAAGATGGCAATATCACAAAAAACAATATAAGTATATAAACATAGATTAAAATCTTGTTATTTTTCAATAAATTGAATGTTTAACAATGTCAAATAAAAGAATTAATAATAAAAACACTGTAGGTTTATCTAAAGATAATAATAATTTGCAATTAACTTCAAAGGTTAACAATGTACATGTTTCATAAAATGTATATTGATCGTGCATAGAAAAGGCGTATAAATTTGTGCGCAAAAAAGGTATGAATTACTGTAGTATTTAAAAGTTTATCGGAAGTCAATTTTTAAACACTTTCGCTGCTATACCATTTTGAATATTTACACTAAAAATTAATTTATTTTTTTGAATAATTTACATAAATTGAATAAAAAAATGATAAAGTTACATAAAATAACTTATCAAACAATAATATAAAAGAAGATTTATTTGATGATCATATACATATTAGCCACATTTTCCCCTTTATTAGCTTGAAAGCGCATTATATGTATAAATGATAAAAAGATATATAATATGTTTGTAATGTTTTTTTATAAAAGCTTATCTATTTCTTAAAAACGAACTTTTATTATATTATTTTATTACAGATTTTTCTGTATTTTAGCAGTTTGAGAAAAGTCAACATTTTATGCATTTTACCTTATTTAGCAGCGAAAGGGTTAAACAAATATTGTAGGAATTCTGTATTAAATTACCCTTTAATTAAAAATATAATAACAGGAAATATATGTTAAACATAAAGGAATATTGAATTCTGATATTTTTGCTTAATTAAAATTTATCACCTCTCAATTTTTTCTAAGTCAGTTGATTATTAAAATATTTTTATCTAATAAATTTTTTTTTAAATTGCACTTTTTAACACTGAACTATTTTTAGTTTTATTTGTATAATTGCATTTTAATCTTCATTGTTAAATTAGTATTTAAATCTCTGTTATCTGAAGCTGTAATTTTCGTAATTTTTTCTAAAATAAAATTTTCTGTATCATTTATAGAAATATTTTGACATAAGATTCTACAAAGTTCCATTTAATACAAAAATTTGGTAGCATGTCTTTATAATTGCGCATAAGTCATTATGACGATTATATTTTATTTCAACCAAAATTATAATAAATAAATATATATTATATTTACTAAATTTTAAATAATATTTTATATTACCAATAAATAGCGTTAAAAGCCCTTTTAATATTAATTTTATTAATTTTTATGTTTTTGAATACGGTTGGGGTTGTTTGTTTTCTGAGTTTGAGTTTGGGTTTGGGTTGGGTTTTGCATTATTTAATTTAACCCTTTAGTAAATCATCTTCATAATGACGTATGCACACTTATAAAGACATAATACCAAAAATTTTAATAAATGTAGCCAAAATTTCTTAAATCAAGTTTTAATAATGCAATTAAATGAAAAGGATGTTTTTTAAATTATAAAATTTAAAAAATATGTTAAAAATATAAATTACTCAATTATACAAATTTATAAAATTAAAATTATTAAACTTACCAATGTTAGCTATGAATATATATTTAATAATTATAAAAAACATAGATTTTACATTAAGAGTTTATATATTTCTTCATTAGATAAAAATATATTTTTAAAAACAAAAAGTTTATAGCTAGATGGAATCATCTTAAAACAAATATCACAGATAAAAATATAACAATAAACAATAAAAAAATAAAAAAGAAAGACTATGAAATGTAAATTAAAGATTATTATTCTAAAGAGAATGAAGCTAGTTTCAAACTTGTTAACTATTCAGAATTATACAATTTATAAAAATAAAATTTAAAAAGTAAGAAATAAAGTAACAAAATGGTAAAAAATATAAAAAACACATAATTACCCTACAAAACAAGCATTAAACATACAATTTTAATGAATTATAATAGTAAAAGTCCTTTTAAAGTGCATAATTTATCTATAAAATTCTTTTTTAAAAACGCAATATCGATTGATTATAATTCAAACTTTTTTAATTAGAGAGTAAATTTAAATGAGAAGAAGACCACAATAATGCGCAAAAAATATGTAGAATTAAGTAAAATTTGATTAATGATCTAAAGGTTATTTCATTGGACCTATTTAATAATTATAGTTAATGCTAAAATATATTTTTTGTAGGATACTTTAGAATCCATAAAAATTTAACAATAGAACGAATGTCTAAAAAAACTTTTTAATTTAATTTGTATCATCTCAAGTGGCGTATTTTCATAAACTATTTATACTTAACTTTTGATACCAGTTAAGAACACTGAAATGGATATTAAGAATGTATCTCAATAACATGAACCAAAGAACAAATAGATTAAAGAGTTTAATATATAGCTCTATCCATTTAATTAAACAATTTACCAAAATAGTTCAACTATTTCCAAAAAATTAATATTTTTACTAAATATAATTCAACTATTTACAAAATATATTTCAAAAAATTTTATAAATTAAATTTAACTTATGATTATTAATAAAAAGAATTTTTTTTAAAATACCTAAAATGTACATATTTGCCAGTATGTGAATAAAAAATAATAAAATCAAATATAAAATTTTTTCTAATTGTGTTCATAGTTCAATGCATTAAATTATAAAGTTGTTAATATTTAATATAGTTTTTAAGATATCTACAAATTTCAACATTAGCCAACATATACAAAATATTAAGTTTTATTGAACAAGTAATAACAATAAATTGGATTAATGATTAGGAAATATATTATAAACTTAAATAAAAGTAAAAGAAACTTGACATCTTAAACATTTAGACTAAAAGTAACTATTTAAGAATATATTGATACTAATTAAACACCGATAAGTTAAAAATAATAAAATCGAAATGTTGACATATGTAGCGAACCTTATTTATGATGTACATAAATACATGGGCTAGTTTTAATTTTTAATAAAGGATATGCTGGATTTTCTCGGGTTAAAAAATACAAAATATCACTACAATAATGGCTTTTGTATTTGACTTGAATCAGTAAAAAATAAAAATACAATGATAAATTAATAGATACATGTTTTGATTTAAAAAAGGTTATATTGAAAATATTAATGAAACTATTACCTAGAATGTGAGTTTAAAAATAACATATTACTATGCCTTTTTATCTTTTAATAGTCTTTGATTGGCTTTTATTATAAAAATAAAGCTAAAATTATCAAATAAAATTATCTAATTGAAAGGGTTCATTTTAATAATTTATCATTTTGCTTGTATTTAATTTTTCCACTAATTATTTGAGAAATTTATCTTTATAATTTTAATTTTTACAAGTGCTCAAAATTTTTGAAATATATTTCGTAAAAAGTTGAATTATATTTAGTTACATGATTAATTTACTTTGGAAAAAGTTGAACTATTTTGGAAAATTGTTTAATTAAAATTGGAAAAGCTATAGCTTTTTAATTAAACAATATAATGAAGTTTCTTTAATAACAAAAAGTCAAATGCATTAATAGAGTAATGCTATCAAATAATCATTTTTCATAATAAATGATTAAGATAAATGAAACTTTTATTATGTATATACTAGCTTTTATAATCCTATTGTATACATAATGATGAAAATAATTATGATTTATTTATTTGGTATTAAAATTACCAAATAGAGTAATTTGAATAAATAGAATGGATAAACAAGGCAAGTTCTTATTTATACCAAATAACATTTATATAGTATTATAAATATTATATCAACTATATTACTAAGAAAAATCTACATCATTAATTTTTTTAAATTTTGATATAGATAAAATATTACCCAATAAATCAATAAATTACCAATTTCATTTTCAAGCGAAAACGAAAAAAGATATTACCAAACCAATTAAACCAAGCTTAATTAATTTGTTCTATTAAAAATTAATAATTCAAAGCGTACAATACTACTGTTTATTAAATTTTTTAATAGTTTAATTTGATATAAAAAACAATCCTACATTTGAATCAATATATAAAAATTTAAAAACCACATTTTTTATATTGAAATAACAAGAAAATTTTACCATCTGGTAGGATTCGGCAACAAGTATTTATTCTCGAACTTTATTTTACTTATATAAGGCCTTAGAAAAAAATTTTAAAGCGAAAAAAACATGAACATATTGATTGCTTATTCTATTATACAATCAGATTTTTATTTTATTTTAATAACATCTTTAGTTGCATATATTTGACTTAATTAAATTCAAGACCATAAACATTTGGTATTTGCAAAATACAATTGCTCTTGGCAACTATTTCGCAAATAGTTTTAGAATAAATATTTGTAAAATCCAAATATATATGGCAAATATTTATTCTTTTAAGTGATGTAAAATAATTTAAAACAAATAAGAATCTCTTAAGAATCTATTAAAAATTTTAACACTATAGATTTATATCATATCATCACATATGTTTATAAAATGATTATTTTTATTGCTTAATTTATATTAATCAATGAGCCATTTAATGATTGTCAAAATTCTTTATACATATTTAATAATTAATAATTGTGTTACAAATTGATCTAAATTAGCAATAATTTCTGTTGAAAAATAAATATATAAAAATAAATTCTTATTTAAGTTCTTTAGTAGCAAAAATAAATGATTAACAAATTTAAGTCATTCTTAAATATTAAAAAACAATTTGTAAAAAAATTGAATATTAACAATTACATTAATAAATTTCATTGTATATTATGTATATAAGGGTTTTTAAATATCAAATGATTCGTTAAACTTTAAGAATAATTAAACTCTAATCAAAATACAGAAAATATATAAAACAAGAAATTAATTTTTTAACATAATGGACATATCAAGTTCTTATGAATTCAATGATGAGTCGTTGAACAATAACAAAAAGCAGAAATATGTGGTGTGGAAATAATTTTAAAAAGCTACTAATAATACCGGAGAAGTTTTGAGCAAAATCTGTGAAGACAGTGAAAAGTTTTTTCCTATAACAAATATAGGACTAAAAACTTATTAAATCATATTAAAAATCCTCACAAAGATACAATAAAAAAAGAATCTTACCAATTTGATATAAAGTACATAAAAAATAAAGAAAATAATGATTCTGATTAAAAGAAAATATTAAAAATTCTTTAATAGAATTTATAATCAAAACAGATCAATCTTTTTTAATTATAGATAACATCTACTATAAAAAACTTTTAAAGAATATTAGACATGAAAATAAGTTTTCTGCAAATAGTTTAAAAATTTTATTAGTATTCTTTATTAGAAAGTAATGTTTAAAATCAAGTTTATCTAAATATGCAGAATGCTTTTCATTCATAATTGACATCTGGAGCTCACCAAACACTATTTCATTTCTTGGTATAACCTGTCAGTTCATTAATGTAGAATGGATATCTGTTTCATTAGTTCTAGATATGTCACATATGGATGAATCTCAGTGTAGCAGAGCTCTTTTTGTAAAGTTTTTGAATGTAGTAACTGAGTTGAATTTAAATTTTAAAATAAATTTAATTACATTAGATAATGTTTCAAATAATTATAATTTTATAGAAAAATTCAATGATAGAAAATTAGTAAAAAATATGAATCATATCAGGTGCATCGATCACATAATTAACTTATAAGTACAAACTGCAATTGGTTATTTTTCAAGATTAAGTAACATTACTTAAAACTGTAAAAAAATTATAAGCTCAACAATCTTCTCAAAGAGATTCTTTGATATTCAAAAAGACAATGAAGTGGAGCTACCTAAAAAGCCAATTTTAGATGTTGTAACTCGACGGAACTCAACCTACGAGATGTTAGTTAGAGCCATATAATTGAAAGAATATATAATTCAATTTAATGGACTTTAATATGATTAAATGAAACTTATACCTAAATTGAAGATATTGATTACTTGAAATAGGGGGTATTTAAAAAATTTGTCCGAATTTCTACTACCTTTTAAAGTGCCAGTGTTGCTTTATGTGGAGATAAGTACACCACACTATCATTAGTATTACCTCTTATTCATAAATTAAAAAAGCATATCCAAGTAAAGATAGACAATTATAGGTATGGGGACATGAATTTTTATTTAGTGCAGAAATATGTTTAAAGAGAATAACATAATATCATGATAGCTTAGATAAAAATTATCAAATTTCTACTATTTTGAATCCTATATTTTCGTTTAAATACTACAAAAAAAGAATAATCTTATTAATCACGAACAAGATAAAAATATTGTTAAATAAATAGAAGACCAATGCAACGAAATTTTAGGAAGCCAAAAACCAATCAAAAGTAGCTCTTTTCAAAAATCCACCAAAAATGATATTTTGGAATCAGAAAGTAATATTATATAAAGCACAGAATTTTCTATTTATTGTCATAATACATTTTTGTTAATATCTAAAGATATTGATGATGTATTAAAGTGATTGAAGAAAAGTGAGGATTAACTCCATTCTTATCTAAGGTTGCCAAAAAATATTTGCGGATAGCAGCATCTTTATTTAGCTCAGAAAGACTCTATTCATCATCTAAAAATCTAATGACTGATAACAGAAATCGACTAAGTGAAACAACTATTGAAGCTTTTGAATGATTAAAGTGTTGAATTTTACTAAATTATTTTATTAAATTATATTAATACAAATATATATAGATTAATATCTAAAAGATTTATTTAAGACCGAAATACACAATTATATGATCTTATCAAAGTTTTGTAAATAATACATTAATATTTTATGCACAAAATTATCAATGAATACAATGATTTAATGACTAATATAAATTTCATGATGATATTATTAACTTCATTTATAATTTCAATCGCATATCATATATTTACTCTTAAAATACAAAAAACGTCATATATGTACCTTTGTTATTTTAAATTTTTAAATAGCGTTTAAAAGAACTTTTAAACTATAATAAGATATAAATTTATTTTAAAAACTTCTATAGCTATTTATTTTCCTCACATTAACTATTTTATATTAAAACTAAATACTTATATAATTAATACCAAATATAAGCCTTATTATAGTTTAAAAGACATTTTCTTAATTATTGCAAAAAATCTTTTAATAAATCACTCATGTGCTTTACAAAGAAAATTTCTTTAATTATTAAAATTAACTATATAAAAAATGTAATCAGATCGTCCTTGATCTTTAGGTGTAGATTGTCACATTTATATGGAATATTAGTCAAAGTATGAGTGGTATATTAATTCATTCATTCAATTAAGTTTAATATTTTAGCTTAATACTTCTTTATACGTTATAAAAAATTTTGAATTGTATGCGTTTGTACTGAATATTCTCTTTTTTATATTTCAGTAATCTTATATTTTGACTTAATTATACAGTCAAACCTCTATAAGTTGTACTCTCTATAACATGGACTCTGTCAAAAACGGACAGTTTTTTCCATTTGGTTGGTACCAGCAAAAGCCATTAATAAAAAACCCTCTATAAATAGGAAACTAAACTATATTGGAGACAATTCTGTAATCTTTTTGAGTAGAATATTTTCATTTAATGTTTTTATGATTTTTTATCAATAAAATAAAATTATCCATTGAAATAAAGGTTATTTATTATGTCTATATATATATTGTTATTTATATTGATAATTATTTAAGTTTTTATATAAATTATACGACGTAATATGAATGATACAATTAAGAAGCAAATATCGATACAATCTGTGTGTTGAAATACATAATAATCTCGATGTTTTTAGAAATTAGTATATCAAAACCATTGAAATTGAGAGGACTTATGTAGAAATAATATAAAAAGCTTACAATTATCTAAATAATTTGATTGTAGACTTTAAAAAATTTATTATAACCATATATATTAAAGTTTTCTGAATAACACAATATCGAACCTCCTGAGATTGAATTTGCTATATAAAACCTAACAGTATATATATATATTATAATTAAGACAAATTTGTGTGATTTTATGAATCTAGATTCATATTATTTTATTCATGATCAATATAATTAATTGCGAAAATGAAAATTATTAGTCAAACCTGTCTCTCCTTAAGTAGGACAACGTCTATATTCGACAAATTTAGAAGATTTTTTGATGTCAAACTTATAGAGGTTTGACTTTATATCAATAGGTTGAACGCATGTGTATATTACATAGCATATTTTTTGATTATTAAGAAAGTAGAAAATATATAATATTTAGTTTAGCGTTAAAGCATACTTATATTTTCAATGCATAATTTAACCTTTATGTTTAATTAAAACACATATATATGCCAAATACAAATAATTTGGTTACAAAATATTTGGTCAAAAAATATTTGGTACAGCAAATATATTTGTATTTGGTCCAAACCATACCTTCAGCACTGGATAATGTATGTCAACTTGGATAAAAGAAATTGATAAACAAGTAAAAAGTAATTTAAACATTAATTATTTTAAATTTAAACCATTAGCCTTGTCCAAAAAGGATGTAAACCGCCATGGAAAATATAATGTTTTTTGAAAACGTAGTAATACTATATGCAATTTATATTTAAAGATAATAATATTATTTTAAATATAAAATTAACGATTATATTTAGTTACATGTGTTGAAAGCAAACTATTATAACTTGATAATCAATTATTATTTAATATTAAGAATTGATCAATGTCAATCCATAATTAGTAGGCCAAAAGTTATGAAAAGTTTGGACTCATTATAGTAAAAACAATTTCTGATCAAATTTTTTATAAAAGAGGAATAAGAAGCGTATGTTCAGAAGAAAACCTGGCGTATTTAAAAGATAGTGCATTTGAGCTAATCAAAGAGTGTTTAAAAAGAAACCGGCTTGGTTCTCCATTATGAAGCGGAGAATGTGGTAATAATGTAACCGATCCGATTCGGTTAGTTATAAATTATATGTTTGCTTTTCAATAAATTACTCATTAAGTGAATTGATTATTAAATAGTATATTTTATTGGTGTATAATGATTAATAAAAAGATACAAAAACATAAGTTTTATTATAAAGTTGATTGCCTATCATATGGCATTAATTCACAGAAAGTGTTTGGCAGGTTGATTGGCCAATTTATGTCACTACGAGTAGGTATTTTAACAACATATATTTATTTAACATATAGTATTTTTTAAAACATTTAATGTAAAAATATATGAATTTTACTACAATCAATGTTATTTTTTCAAATTTTAAATTTATGAAATTTTTATTTTTTAATATATATCAAATTAATTTCAATGTTAGGCGTGGGTTATTTGGCTTCTTATTCACTCACCAATATTTAGTTTTAATACACGACTGTTTCAACATACATAATATTTGAGGGAAATTTACTTAAAATAAAACAAACCTTCAAAATTATGTGTTAATAATTTAAATGTGATAAATCATAGTTTTTGGTATTTTTATGTATCTAATAATATGTATATTTTTATCAATTTTTTTTAAAATGCATCTTAATTAACAAAATAGAAAACAAATACTACTAGGCCATTCAAAAAGGCGTATTGTTCGTATCCCAAGCGATAAAAGAACAAACCTTTGACGTTTTCGTACTTTTTTTCATCACTTAACAGTATAGTTGTTTAAAATATATATGTACTTTGAACTAAGATGTTTTCGATT
Organism: Bourletiella hortensis; assembly: GCA_034694225.1. Lineage (NCBI taxonomy): Eukaryota > Metazoa > Arthropoda > Collembola > Symphypleona > Bourletiellidae > Bourletiella > Bourletiella hortensis. Next base: position 7,646 of record JAQFYD010000458.1, on the reverse strand, counting down.
AAAATGATTCTATTTATCTTCATTTTTTATGTAGTGTACCTTATCATGCATTTTATAATGTGTAGTTTACATATCATGTCTTCTTGTAGAAAATAATAATCAACTTTTTTATTGTAAATAAGGTGTATGTCGTTGTACTTTTCGATTATTTTACGTATTTGTATGTTAAATGCTCTATTTTGGTTTTTTATATAATATGTATATTTTGATTTCAAAATAAAATAATACATTAAGAAAATCTCTTTTAATTATAATTGTTTTTTAAACATAAATTATATATTATTATACATACTTTATACGTAACCTATTGATTAATTTGTTTGATAAATATTTATAAAAAATTCTATAAAATGTTTTACAATTTTTAGATAAACATTTCCTATTTTTTGCATAAGATCCATGATATATTGAGATATCTTATGTTACATTCTAAATTAATACGAATACCCTGCTAAAGATTTCATGATATTTAAATTAATATTTTGGCACAGTCACTAAAATTAACACAATTATTATAAAACATGTTGTTTAAGACTTGCTACTCTCGTCCGTTTTAGTCATTAATGAAACTTATTATCTAAAATAATTAAAAAGCTGAAAATTAAAATTTAATCAAAGTCAAAAATGTCTTTAGAAAACAACGTTAGTAGTAAAAAACTTTGATAAATATAGTGAGAAGTTTTCCTTGCACAGCTTTATCTTTTATAAATATTTTAATATTTTTTTGTTTTAGCATCTTGACAATGCGACGTATAGTTGTCCATGACTAAATACATCTTCATTTAAATAAATGCCCACATTTTCAAAGCTTTGACCCTGTTATTTATTGATTGTAATAGAAAATGCTGCTATTATAGGAAATTGTTTTCTCGATAGTTGAATATCTAGTGTTATATCAGATGAACATAAACTTATCCTTGCGATATTAACAATATCAATATAATTACAATTGCTTATAATTTTAGCTATTATTAAATTATTATGCAAATTCTCTACCATCAATCTTGTACTATTATATAATCCTTTTTAGGATTCATATTTATAATAAGCATAACAATCGCGCCCTTTTTTAAATAAATTTATACGGAGGAAATCCTGATGGTGGCAAAGAATTTAAATATACCATTGGATAATTTTCAAAGTCATTTGGATCTTCTGTTATAATTTTATCAACACTATAATAGATAAGCTGTTGTTTAATTTTATTTAATATATTATTGTTTATTGCTAATGTAGTTTTTTTGTAGTTGCCAATATGATGCTTTTATTGTATGTTTTCAGGAGAAATTTTTCGAGAACTGTACATGTATTTCTATAATCATTATTTTTATAGTATAATTATCATCGTTTTGAAATGAATTATTACATTTGAGAATAAATTTTTCTGGAACTTCTATACAATTGGCTATATTATATACATTGCTGTTTTTTCAATTTCCTATACTTAACAACTACTCATTATGGTCTTCACAACCAAGTGTCTTCAAATTTGATTATAGAGATATCTTTTTAAAATATTTCCACGAATAACTTGATTTTATTGTGCATTTTATGATATCAGAATTGCTTCCACCAATAAGACAGGGAGTATTTGTCTAAAATCTCCACTTATCATTATGAACTTATTACCAAATGGTTCATTATTGCCAGTTAAATCTTTCAATAAAATATTTATGCAATTAAGTCCATGATTGGTCAAAATACTTACTTCATCTATGATAATAAATGATGAATTTCTAAACTCTATTGCTTATATAGTGTTATATCTTAATTTTGTTACTTAAATGTTTTTTGTAGGAACAGAAATTTTGTATCCTGGGTGATCTGTTGTCCCTCCTTTAAGTAAAGTTGAAGCATTCCCAGTTGTTGCATAAGATAATACCAACTTTTTTGTACAAGTAAATAAGATATAAATGTATTATGCAAGTAACTTTTTCAAGATCCTCATGGCTCATTAATAAAAAGGAGCTTTTGTACATAGCTCGCATCCATAACAACATTAACTTTTAAGTCAAAAGCGTGTTTTTGTTTTGAATTGAGAGTACTAATTAAAGAATCAGCACTTTCAATCTCTACTAATGGATCATAATCAAGAATTTGGGGTATGGGACCTACAGGGCAGGGAAGTGCTTAATTATTACAGTTTATCCATTTACAGATAATGTTTTAGCTATATCATGTAATGCTAAATTAAATGATTCCTCATCATTATAATAACGTATGTAATCAACGGAAAAATGTGTTTCGAACTTATTCCATGTTTCTAAAGGATTTTGTAGATTGCAAAATATTAGAATAAGAGAAAATTGCTGCCTCAACTGGTTTGGCATATCGTATGCAACTGCTTCTTATAAACTGTTAATGCATTCGGTGTCTGAATCAAGTAATCCTAGATGAGAAGCTGCTCCTTTAAAATCATCTAAAAGAACCCCATCAATTGTTTTAACTGAATCAAAGCTAGTTTTTCCCACTATATGAAGTAAAAGCATCCTTAAATAGAATCTTTCTCCTTCTAACATATAAACAATATACATTTTACATATAATTTTTTCTTTTCTTATTCTTTGCCTCCAGACTCCCTTTTAAAATATATAATGGTAAGGGATTTGTGTATACAAATATCTAGGTAATAAATTGTGGGGGTCTTGTGTATTAAGTATAAAAGTTAATTCAAAATAAGCCTCTAATTTTGACGGATAATTCATTGTTCTATCATTTGCTTCTTCTTCTCTGCCTTCACAAAATCTACCGATCTTCATATCAGGTAAATGAACGTGCAATCTTTGTACCGAATGTGATCGATCATGAATCTTATATTGCAGCATTCTCCGCATAGCTTCAGGAGCGCTAACATATCTAGTGTTTATATGATTTTTTATTTCGTCAATATGTATAGTATCTTGTTTAATAATTTCTATTTGCGCACAATCATATCCTTTATAAATATATTTGTATATATATTTATTGCTTGTATGCTAGCACATACTTCTACATTTATATGAGCTTGATATTTTAATAATATAGATTTATTATATGGTACGACCCATTTATTATTTATTGTTTTATTGCGTAAGCTTATAACTATAGACGACTTTCTTCTATAAAATCAATATCCATTGTTATTTTATCCAGTTTCATAAATAAAATCTTTTGAAAATCCTTTTTTGTACTTATTGTTATTATAGCATAAGTGTTTTTTATTAATTAAATCGTATGTGTCATGTATCTATAAGAAGTAACTAATTCATATAAAATATGACTCGCTTTTTTATTGGTAATTTCTGCCGAAACTAATAAATCGAATTTGTCGACACTATCTATTTTATAATTTTCATCTAAAACTAATAATTTATGTGCTTGGAGAAGCCCTCTTTATTGAAATTCAATACTAAAAACATATGCTTTACACAACCCTAATAAGTTCTTTTTTGTAATATCATTTATTAAACTCTTTAATTTAATGTGAAAACCCCTAGCAAATAAATCAGGTCGGTCGCTGGGTGTTTCTCCTTGGTACAAATTTTTTTATAATTTCCTTCCACGTAGGATATGCAGTGAATCTAATAAATAAATTCGGTGGTCCATATTTATCAAATACTGCCATAGCGTCGCAACATCTCTGTCTCATATTTCTTGGCGATCCTTCAAAAGTTAATGGGAATATAACGGGTATTCCGGATTTTAGCCCCTTTTCATTAAGAAAGTTTCTAATATAGTCATGTAGGCCTTTATAAAATTCAGAACTTAGCTTCTTTTGATTTAGGCGTATATAGTTTAACTTATTTGCTTCAATTTTTAAATATAAGTCTAAAATCCATTTTTGAGTTAAATTTTCTGCTCTTATTATTGGGCTAAACTAATCTCTAATAGCTGTTAGAGCAGATTTATATTGTAACATGCTAGTATTGTATGTAATTCTTGGTTCGTCTGTATAAGTAGAACGCTGCCAATTTGGTTGCCATCCAGGTTCGCAATATGGAAACGATATTGGTTAAACAAAAGGGTCTAAATTTGTAGATAAGATATTAATATTTATAAAGTTGTTTGCTAAGTCATCAGGATTTTTGGGATAAACCCTTATATCCCTTTCAAATGGTGGTTCACCATCTTCATTAACAAACACCATAGCAATTTCTGTACATGAAGGAAGGCTATATCTTATAACATCTGTTCTTCTACTTCTAGAAAAAACAATATTAACTTTTGATGACATAGCTATTAAAGGGTATTGTTTATTTAAAATTTCCCCGCTCATATTATATGATTTTGCAACAACGTTATTATTTCTCATGAACTGGTTTAATTGAATTAATATATCGGACTTAAAATTGTTATTATTACTATTTGCATTCTTATATTTGTTGCTTCATTAGTTGTATCCATTATATAAATTTGAGCATATTGTTTTTGCGTATCATTGCACAATAAATGGCCTGTTCTGTACTATGCTTGTCCCAAAACTTTAAACACATAATGACCATATACTTGAGGTTCTTGAATTTTAGCTCTCATAGACGCGAAAGATATTCAACTGTTATAAGAAAAGTATTTAATAAAATTTTTAAATTGAAGATGAGAAACATTAGTGAGTATATCTTCCTAAAATAAAGGACATTTGAGATCAATAATGCCACTACTATCATATTTTTTTCTGATTTTATTTTTCTTTTATGGCAACAACTTAAAAATTTTCTATCTGTAGGCATTTCATCTTTAAAATGCCAGGCTTTACAAAATTGGCAAATAAGATTCATTGGACCACTATAATGTAAAGTTATCTCTTCATGTAGAATAATTTCAGTAGGAATGAAATTTATTCAATTTTTGGTCATAATTGTTATCAATTCTTGATTGCAAATTATTTCTGTATAAATAGTACTCGATTTATCGTTATTCTCTATCTGATGCATATATTCTTTGATTTTTTTATTCATTTATTTTATTTCAAGATTGTTTTATCTTCTATCTATTATCTCTGGCATCTCTTTGCTAGTAGAAGCTACTAAGTGATTATTTATAAGTGAAGCTTTATTTAACTTTTTGCCTCACGATTTATTTACTTTCTTAATGTTTTTATTGTCCATTCTCATTATTTCTTCTTAGTGATTGTTGATTTGTCCTTTTTATATTAAATTCTAATAATTGATTGTTTGTTAATGCTGCCTTTTTTAGTTTTTTTGAATCCCTATCTTTTTAACTTCTGAATGCCTTTTGTTCTTCATTTTGTTGTAATCTTTTAATGTGATGCGAATTAGGTTTTTTGATTTTGTAACTTTTACTTTATCATTAATTTCATTATATATATTGTTCATTCTACATTAGCTATATTGACTATTTATTACATCAGTTTAATTATTTTAACATAGTTGGTTACAAATATTTGCTTTCTTTAGTTTATATTTTGCCGATTTTTCATTATTTTTCTTACTTTATTTATTGAAATCTCTTTCTATAATTACATTTTCTATTGCTTCAATTGTTTGTTCTGAACAATCATTTTTTGAGTTTAATTATTCATACAATGTGACCTTCGACCTTTTTTGGTTTTATTTTTTGTAATATCAATTGTATTAAAAAATGCATTATCTTTAAAATAGTTAATATGTAAATCATGGTTGTTAATAGTTGTGTATTTTATAGATTAACTGAAATTTATTATATTGTCACTATGATTTATTGGATTTAATAAACATTGCTACTTGTTGAATCAATATTTGAGAAATCGTTAATAAATGTATTGATATTTGAATAAACTTTCGAATTAAAATTATATCGAATTGCATTTTCGTTTTGATTATTATTTAGTGCACAATAAGGTAAAATACTATTTGTGTCACTAGTTTTATTAACATTATTGAATATGTAATTTGTTATCTCTATATTGTCAACTATATTAATGTGTGATACGTCAATTTTACTAAATTTGATGCATAAATTGTTATTCAAATTTTTATCAATACAAAACCTATTATCAATTGAAGGTAAATTGTTATTGTGATTGTTAATATCATCTTTTATATTATCGATGTTATGTGGTTGGTAAATTTCTTCATCATATTTTGACCTGGATACTTGAATATCATTTGGGATATTAGAATTATTTTGCATTTTTCAAAATCAATAATTTACAACCCCAGTTATGTTTAAGGTCAAAATATTTTGGAAAATTTATTTATTTTATTGTTTGTAGGTTAAAATGTTAATATTCATTATAATTTCAATACAATATTTATATAAATGCGATATGTATTATGTTAAAAGCAGTATATCTTTATGTTTTTATCTTAATATTAAGATTTATTTATATTTGTATTTATAAATTGATATAAATAATATTGTTTAATGGTTTATTCCTAATATGTATGATCATAATATGGATATATATTAAGAATTTTATATATGCTTAAAAACAATACTTATTTTTATTGTTAAATAAATATTAGAGAATAAGATAAATGCATGTTTTATAGATCCATAATTTAATCAATATTAGATGCTATAAACCATATTAAGTGAAATAAGCTATATCTGAGGCAAACAGTATATAATAAATTAAATTAATTATAAAAATTAATTCATCAATGTTACTTCAATATGTGAAAAACAAACTGTATTAATTATGAAACTTTATTCCGAAAAGAAGTTCATCATTATCGCTTCGTTTCGTTTATATAATAAAATTTATAGGTTAATATGACAAAGATTCGATTTGAATAATATGTTTGATGAACATTTCTTAATAATTCTTTGTAGTTTATCATTTATTGCTGGTCATTCTTATTAATTATTCTGAGGTCGTTTTAATTATTGAATATTTTGAATTAATACTATAATAACAAAAATTTTTAATTAATTCTTAAATGGTTTATCTTTTTTATTGTCATTTTTAAAAAATAGGCTATAGTTTATAAATTACACATTGCAGCTGAAATATTTTGTTTATTAAACAAAAATTTTTAATCATTCTTAAGTGGTTTATAATTTTTTGGTTCATTTTTGATTAACCATTAAGCATTCTTATTTTCTTTATTGCAATTTAAATCATTTTTAATGTGCAATCCATGATAAAATTTTGTTTTTATTATATAAATAAATATTGGTTTATTTTTCTACCATAAAAATAAAATTTAATATATTATTATACAGCAAGTAGGCAAATTTTCATTACGCTAAGATAATATTTGATGATCTGATTTTCGATAGTAAACTCTGAAAATTTAAATAAAGTAATTGTAATATATCTAACAAATGATAAGAAGATTTTTTTTATAAAATATTATCTTGTCTAACCATTAATTTTTTTGCTGGGCATAGTAAATTCGTTCACATAGATTTTTGGTTGATAATTTTAATTTGTTCTTATTGTACATCAAAATAGGTTATATTAATTTATGACGGAAGGCACTTTTTAATTAATTAATGTTGTTCTTACGATGTTTTCTTTTGATCATAATAATTAGATTTAATAGGTTAATTTTAGAATATTTTGGAATAAAATCGATTAAATTGGCTTCAGACCCTCTGAAACTTGGCAAATTAGTAAAAGTATTATAATGGATAAAAAGGTGTTTATTAAAAATTAATACTTACTAGGCATTAATAACATTGGAGTTCCTAACTAAAGGATTTTCCGTTCTTCTTTCGTC
>JAQFYD010000457.1:0-18875 GCA_034694225.1 Bourletiella hortensis | reverse complement strand
TGTATAGGGATTTGGATGGTTGAAAATTGAAGGGGAACGTGCAAAAGCGATAAATTTAGATGGATGAAGATGATGATGATGATGTTGCTATCATTCTCTTCCTCTTGATTGGTTGTCATACTTGCATAGATGATGATGATATGTTGGGGGAAATGAAAAGGAAAAGGAGGCTTTTCTCCCATTCATGTATGCATAGACGCTCTCATCCATATCCAATCAATGGAACACACACGCACACATGCATAAAAGTCTAGCCATGAAGCTAACCTAACTTGCTTTTATGATTCCTAACAGGAAAATAATAATTCCTGCATGCTCTTTCCCCTTCGTAGCGTATCTTGTAGTTTCCTATTGGCGAATCCCACCTTAAAAGATTCTAAGGTATGATGAGCAAGTTATAGTTGTACAGTAATGCCTACCAGGTTCGCTTGCAAATTTCGGACTCTCTTGTGAATCCATTAGTTCCTTGCGCTGTCTATGCTCAACTCAGCCAGGAATCCCATGAGGCTGGAGGGCTATTGCTTTTAAACATTATACAACACATTAGGGAAAGGATGACAGGGGAAAGATAAAGTTTGATTTCATTATTGGATTTTTTTCTTAAACTCATGCCTCGTGTTCATAAGTAGTTGGGTAGCATGTGCCGCTGCGTGCGTGTTTAGAACTTACGTAGCTAAGGGAATTGATGTTGGATCTGCTGTTGAGTTTGTAAGAAGAAAATTATTCGTAGATACTTGAAAAAGGATTTCGCTAAAGGGGAAGAACCATACCAGAGGCGGATAGTTGCTTGGAGATTGTTTCGGTTTACAGACAGGCCATGCCGCCGCTCTTAATAACAATGCTAATCATGAGCTTTACGGGTGGCAAATATTGAGTTTAAGCAATCAACTTGCTCAAAGCATCTGCTTAGTTTTATGTATAAATTCCCCATGTCTTCCGCTGCTAAATCTTCTGCACGAGTAGCTAGGCAAAGGAAGTGAGTTGGACTTATTAGATTCAACGTTCTTTCTGGTGGTTTGGAGGCGGTTCACTTGAGAACTAGTACAATACTTGGTTCTTCCATCGTAGCCTCATATATATGTAGTTGCTAATGTCAAGAGCGTCTTGTCTTGTCAGTCTTCTTGACAAAAGTCAGGTCAATAAGTTGCTTGTTCCCCTCGTGGAGAAAAGGGAAGGATGACAGGATGCAATGAGCAAGAGGGTCTTGATGGGGCTCGTGTGTGTCTCTGCTGGCTATGCTTGAAATTTCTCTACTGAAATGTAACAATAATACAAGTGTGTGTGGAAGGATGACTTTGATTTTCTTTTGGGATGTCAGGAAAAAGTTTGTCTGTGTGGCCAACTAAAAGTAAGTAATAAAATATCAGGCCATTCGCTTGTCATGTCATGGGATAGTTGGCCACATGAAAAATAAATAATACTCAACGAGTCGGGGCCCGAGTCACTCTTTCATTTGGATTTTAAACTTTCTCTGCATCAGCAGCATGGTAGCAGTGAGTGAGTGACTGGATGGATAGTGTAAACCTAATTACCTGGAATGGGGTTAATAAGCTTAGAAGTGAGTGAAAGCAGAGGCAGGCATCATGTATAGCTCTATCCCATGTGCTGGAGTTCTTGGGACTTTTCAATGCAAGTATAAGTAAGTGCTGTACTACTGACGTAGTAGAGGGGAAGGTTTGGTAGTAAATCAGGATTTTGATAATGAGATTCTCCAACGACCACAGACTTTACTGCTTGGCCCATAGGACGAGAAGAAAATTGAAAGCAGATCCTTGCTAGCGGGTGGGTGAAAGCATTTGAGCAGAAAATGATGGCATATATGTGTACTTTGAAAAGCAGCAGATGCATGGATGCTTGCGTAAGACGTATGGGCAAGGGGAAATTTTAAGGGAAAATCTATGTGTAGTTATTTCGAAATTTAAGTGGTAAGTGATTGAAGGTTCCCTGCTGCTGTTGCTTAGTGCTTAAATTAAGATGATGATTATGTTGTGGATGATATGACGGTAATGATGACGACGATGATGATTCTTATGAGAGGGAAAGTCTATTATCATACCACACTGTGGGAGCCCTTAATCATCCAGGTCGGAAGATACAGAGGCAGAGACGTAAAGCTAGAGAGACATGTGGAAAGAGGATGGGGATAACCTGAAAACTGAAACGTGATCAAAGAGTTTCCCCTCCCTATTAAATAGCTACTTTGTCTGGACTTGCAAGTCAAACAAGCTATGAAACGCATGATATGATAGCTACATGGACAGCCAAGTTCTGGGTGTGTGTGTGTGTGTGTGTACATGAGTATACCTTTTCGTAATTACTCAGCGTACGGAGTCATCCTATACTATCATTTCAGTTACGTCTCGTCGTCGTCGCCATCATCTCTCTTCTGTTTCATTCTCATTAATGTTGTGTCGTTTCAGAGTTTGAAACTCGTAATAGTCAAAAACTGGAAACGTACAAGGATGGATTTCATCTCTGTCTTGTATTCCCTTTGTTCTAGACGTGCATCATTGCGTCTTTGTTCAGCTCCTATGGCGCCCGTTGGGAATAATATTTGAACATGCAGAGCTATACATACTTACCCTGTAGAATATAACATTAAAGCAGCGGCATTGTCTGCTTCCGCAATGAACTCGTTTCATGCTTTTTACCGCCTATCCACAACTTACAAATATATTACAATGGCCAGACCAGGAAACTCTTATGTGAAATGGTCCCGATTTAAAATATTAGCTGCTGCTCCATTCCTACTCTTCCGACGACCTAATGTTATTGCCATTATACCTCACATTCATGTTGTGTATAGACGCTCTTAAAATCACAGAATTGTCTCAGTGTTCCCGAGAGTTCAAAAGGTATATAATCTGCAGGCAGAGCTATAGCATTGCGCGCGTCCGCCTGACCTTGAAAACATTGGAATTGGGTTGAAAAAGGGGAAAACTTTTGTTTGATTTTGTTATTAGAAGAAACTCTCTTGATCTTGTGCTGCGCTATTATGGAATGATGATTGCTCTCTATAAATTGGGATGATGGAAGACTAATTATTTCACTCTAGATTGCATTATTACTGAAACTGGAAGAACGACGAATGAACTTATTTTCTCTCTGATTTTTTATAGGAACAAAAACGAAAGCTGTTTCACACTTCTGTCTACGAGTCGGCGACACAGTTACAGAAATTGTATGTACAAACATGTCGGAGATTACCATCATATGGGTGTCGCCTTGTTGTTGTTAAGGAACTCCTGAGGGGAAAGACTAAGAAAAAGGTAAGTCCGAGACCTTTCCCCCACTTTTCTCTTTTTTTTCCAAGTAGCAGTCAAATGTCAGGGTGAGAGGGATTTTCCCAGGTTTTTTTTCACGTCAAGCACTTTCTCCTCGTCGTCGTCGTTGTGTTACTCATAACGTAATGGACCTGAAGTTTTTTAAAAACATGATGGGATCAGTTGGTACACAAAATATAATAACGGAGAAAGCCAATTTAGTTATTTCTGTAGCTAGAATTTCTTGGTAAATGTCATGCGAGTGAATTAAATAGCACGTGGTTGCCAAGATACGGGGTGTACTAGAAGGGAAGGACAAGAGCGCCTGGGAGAAGTTTCATCATAACAGTAATGATAAAACTATGCAGAGTTGGCTCAAGTTGTAACTTTTAGTGCATGTTGTAATAATAAAAATGAAAAGCGCCTGGATGAGCTACTTGGTCAGGTTTAAACAAGAGTCAGCTAGCCATATATACGAACCATATGGGATTTTTGACAGCCTTTTATAACTTGATAAACTCAATCAAAAATTCAGTTCAGAAGACCAAATCAGAGTTGAGGGGGAAGTTTGGAAGTTATTGTAACTTTTTGGAAGGCAAGTTACAAGACAGTATAGCTATGCATACTTTCTATATTACATCCATTACATGACTCAAGATGAAGAAGTAGTGAGTGAGTTTAGGTACATTGAAGATGAGACTTTTCTATCAGACTGTCCCCCAGCGTTATTCTCATAAGTATGCTGAATCCCCCACGACATTTATGCTTTCAAGTAACTCTATAGCTGTTGCTACTCCTGCTGGTGGAGTAGTAGTGAAAGTCATTGGAAATCCTACTTTGAAAAAGGATGTTCAGGAGGCCTTTTAAAGAGAGATGTGTGATCATTATTTGTGTAAAATATGGTACGAGTGTAAATTTACTTTGTAAGCTGTTTCCATGGTAGGATATGAGTCTCGTAATATGTCCGGTACCATGCAGTTCTTTGTAAATACAAGAGCTAACATGTGTATGTCTGGGCTAGAGAATATAGCGATAGCAATGGAAGAAAAATGCTGACGCCATGAAAATTTCCCCTCTTATTTTTTTTCCTCTTTCCACAGGCTGCTAGACTTTTGGGGATCGGACCGGAAAAAATTATTTTGTTGGACTGTCGAACAAAAGTTTTGGCTCGCTCTCAAAACACTTGTGATCTTGTCCAGGTTAGTCTATGATCGTCATTACGTGGTCGCATGTAACATTTGATGCAAAATATATGAACTTTTACGTGTATGAAACTTTCGGCATGCGATAGAGTTATTGTGAAAAGGACACATGTCAGAGTGGTGGCGGAAGAGCGGAGTGATGATAATGACTGGAGATTTTAATTGTTTTTTATTATTATTTGGCTGGGACAGTGGCGCGCGGGTGGTGGAAGGAATCATGACAGGCTGATTTTGGAATTCCGAGGAACGCGGTGGTCACTGTTAGTTCCTCCAGTGGGAAGCGGGTCTTCTTGTGGAGTCCCATGTGGCCACCTGGGTACAGTGGGTGGACTTCGTGAGGCAGGAAGAGCCATATGGGCTCTATTACGAGAAATGGACACTCATTTTCTTGATGAATTTACTTTTCAGCATCATCTGCACACTAATGAATCTGGTAAGATTTACACAGAGCCCTGTGTCCCATATGTTCTTCTTTATTAGTAATTATGTACAAACACTCTGTCGCTCTCTATTGCTATTACTTTCACCGGTGAAAGCGCTACATGCTGCTGCTGCTTGTCTACAATCTTGTAATTGCGCGTAATTTATTGACATGGCGCTCGACTTGCTTGACTGTTGACTGTTGAGGATGAAAAACGGGGCTTACAGTACGATGAGTACGAGCATTTAAGACTGAAACGGTGCTTTGATGATGATAATGATACACGATTTGCAGATTCACAGAAACGAAGGTGGAAGATACGCACGACAGTTAGTCCGGAGTTGGAGCAACTTGAGAAAGTTCTCCATTATCCTGAAGAGGTAGCCTTAGCATTGGCGGATGTTGAAAGTCAACTATTTTGTCAGGTAAAGTATAGGCTGCTGGAATGCTTTCACTCCATGGCGAGAATATACATATTCTAGATGTACTTTCAATAAAGGTTTATTTGGACTGGGATTCTGTCGTCGTCTCGATTACGTTGTTCCAGTTCCTTTTGGTGTGAAAACGAACCTACGTTGAAAGTCAGAGTGTAATTTCAAAGTGCTAACGTCTTGTTTGTACATTCCGTTAAGGTCGCACCGCTGGAATACCTACGTCACGTCACTATGGATCTGAATTTGAACGAAGTTCCAGGAGAATCCAGCCAAAATCAACCTGGAGTGAGTGCTCTCATCGACCGCTTCAATGAGGTAATTTTCAAGGGAAAGCATCTTCTTGTGTGGTTGCACAGACCTTTTTTCTGGCCTCCTTTATTACGTACACTAGTACTTTTTCTCATAGCATGCAACCTGGAATTATCTCTAAGAAAGTGTAGTGCGAATCTTCTCGTTCTTGCACTTGATTGGATTCATGATGATAAGTAATTAGGGAAAGGAAGTTGTAGGGTGTTGCAGCAACGTACAAAGAAAGTATGTGCAAGAGGGATTCCTGATTATTTTTTATTTTTCTCCGAGTTTAGATCAGCTCTTGGGTGACTCACCTGTTGGTTACACCACCGACCCATGAAGAACGGAAGGCAATGTTATCCTGTTTGCTTCGTGTGGCTCGAACTGCCTGGAATTTGGGAGCCTTTGGAACGGCAGTAGAGATAATAGCCGGATTGAAGTGAGCTTTTGGCCTCTATTTTTCTTTGAATTTTCTCTTTAATTTTATCTGCAAGCATTTCTCTTTGTATTAGCGTACCTACTACTACTCTACTGCCCCTTTTGTCATGTACAAATCTTTCCCAACCTTTAGCCGCCATTCATCATCATATGAGCTAATTTTCTTCGCCCATTGACCACAGTTGTACTAACAGAGGAGCAGTTCTCCCTTTCTCCTAAAAGGAGAGAAAGTCCTCTCTTAACTCTGCTAGCAGCAAACTTATTTAGATAAAGTTGTTAAGCCCAAGTCTATATGTAATACTAGCTGTAAAACATGCATGTAAAGGGGCGGACTTTGTATAGAAGGCAGCCTTACGGTAACGTTGTAATTATAAGGAAATTATTGGTATTTCTCCTTGCAATTGTGCTCTTCTTGGAGCGAAGTCGGGAAAAATTGAGGTGGAAAAAAATGAAGAAATTTACAAAAGGAGAGGCAGACATGGACGTGTGGTTGGTTAATTTATCAAAGCAGAGGAGTAGAGGCAGGGGTTTCTTTCGGCCTCCAGCCGTTAAAGCCAAGTTGTAGGCCGACGGAAACTACTTGCCTCTATGGCTCTGGAACCCCAGCTCTATACATTTATTACCATTGACCTCAACAGAAGTTCCGTCATCCACTGTCTCCATCGTATTTGTCACACGATAATTCGTTATATTTCATTAAACTATGTAAATATATTGTAATAATTAGGATTGCAATACAATGTTAATGTAAGTACCCATTCGTACTCTGTTGTTACATGTGCTTTCTTCCGTGTTTACTCAACCTTGTGTAATAATAAGCATATTATATATACTGCCGTGGGAAATAATTGTGCATCTTTGTAAACGGTCTGTCTACTTGACTATGCGAATGTGTCGGATAATAATTGATGATGCATGGGAACTTATATTGAGAATCTTCCATGTGATTCTATGCTCTGCAGGTCGAATAAATTAAAGCCGTTCTGGTTGTCATTACACGAGAAGGAAGATGTGGTTCCCACGTTGGATGTACTAACATCAGCATTACTGGGTGACAAGGAGCGCCTGGATGGGGATAAGAGCGAGACGACGGCGGGAGCGACGGGTGAAAGTGGGCTTGGTTGGAGTGCTCCCGAGTATGAAGCAGCTTTGGGACGAGCTCTGAAAATTCCAACATGCCCCGTAGTTCCATTCTTTGGAGCTTACCTGAAAGAGCTTCGAAGTGTATTGGATACTCCGTCTTTGGTGGTTTTATCATCCAATTCAGAACAACTCCAGCTGCAGGTATGTGGAAGTCTGCTTGTGCGTAATACATGTAAATAATGCATGTTTGTGTTCGTCGGTTTGTGTGTGTGTGCGTATACATGTGCCAAGCCGTGATTTTCCCTATGCTTCATTTGAGCAATTCAAGTAGTATTTTGGACTATTTCATAGGATTATTCAATGGGATTTATTTTACCATATAAAGCCTTCATGTATATACCTACATTGAATGCTCCGGCGAGTTTGGTTAGAGTTTTGTTGTTAGAAACGCATGAAGATTCAGAAGGACCTCATTACCCGCAATATGAATTTAGGGGAACTATTCAAGCATTAATGGCTTTGTAATATGTCTTCCGCACACCGTAAACAGTACATGCTATAAAGGGTGAATGGGTTTATGACGTTAACTAAATAATGGCTCTGTCATTCAAGGACATGGCTGCTACGCTTCTATTCATGCAGTGATGTAGAGGATCTGCATCCCATACATCTTTCCCTTCCTCATACTCAACCTTTCCGTAATGCAAACAAAACAGTTTTTTTTATTTCAGCAGCTTTCTCCTCCTGTCGCCTGGCATTTCATGTTTCTGCGTGTCCTTTGTTGCTCCATAAACCTGTGAAAGAACTTTAAGCATTCTTTTGAATTTCTCGTGGTTGATGTTGTCTGCAGATTTTTTCCAGCTCCGCTTACGCATTAATGATGGATTTTCTTGTGCGATTTATTTCATGTGTTTTCTCCGAGCATGCGGAAGCACATTATTTGGTGGGCACAGATGTTTGAGTATAGCGCGTGGTGGATATTTTGTAAAGCTTTTGTGCAAATATGTTAACATTCCCATCACTACTACTGGTGCTTTTGAGCCTGGCCTGAGGGCAGGTGAGAGTAAGAGCAGTAGTAGTGGTTTTGGCGGTGGTGGGTACATAATTTTCTGCAGACAGCTGGGCAGGAGAAAGTAAAGTAATGGGAAATTGTTATTTTCCACCCGGAAGGTGTTGGCGGAGATGTGTGGGGAGGACGAATTCTTTACTCGGATTGGGCCTAGTGGTCTACTCAATATGAACAAGCTGCGGAAGGTTCAGACTGTGCTGGAAAAAATATCAATGGTGCACCAACATCACACGAAACGTCTGCAGAGAAGCGCTCTCCTTCATGCTGATAGACTCAGGTTTGTTCCCCACTGCTACTAACGAAATAGGTTTGTGTCTGTGTGATGTAAAATTTAGATGGTCTCAATAGCAGCCACTTATCTGGTCCCTTTAGCATTCACACGTCAAGTATCGAGCGCTCAGGCTTTCCTGAGGAAGATGATAGTAAAGACACGGGGGATGAGCTATTCGGCGGTAATGTGGACCTGACTGATGAAGTGATGAATACGTCGAGCGTTTATCAGCCCGTGCAACCCTTGAGCCATGATCATAGCGTGTCCTTTATACCATTGGATAACTCGAGAAATTCGATTGATTTGCATACACTTCAAGTTCTGCATCATGGCTGTACTGCATTGCATGTGGACAGTGATGGACGAGCGGCCTTTGTGTGGATAAAGTTGGAACGGTCCTGTGGGACGATTACATGGAGTAAACCCGTCTGGAGTTCCCTTCGTTTCTCACACGCACAGCCTGACTTTCTCCTGAGTGTGGACCCCGAGCTCATTCCTGTCCTTCCGGGACTTGTCCTTAAATATGGGGGTGCATATGGCAGCAGTGGTAGTGGAGCGGGATCAGCAGGAACTGTAGGATTTGGAGGAGTTCCGGATGTGGCTGGTATTGGTCTAGAAGAGGGTTATGTTGACCTGAATGGAGTGAAAGAGGTTGAGTCAGGTTGCAGAGAAGTGGACGTAACAGCAGCATTGAAGCGGTACGTGGGTCTTTCCCCATGCTATTAGTGCCGCTGGGTAACATATCGTACGAGAACTTGAAATAATGTCGAATTTCTTTTTTTCTTCAGTTTCGCAATGGATTCCTGGTCTTCTAGTGAAACATGCATCTCATTAGTTTTTGGCACAGTCCTAAGTGACAATCGGAGCACGGTATTTGTCTTCCCTCCCCGATTGGCTAGCACATGGTTGAATGGTAATAATTCACAAGCTACTGAATGCGCATTCCATGGATGATTCTTATGCTACTGGTACTTGCGTGTAGGTTTGCGAGCGGTAGTCAAGTCGTTAAGACGAGTTATTGGAAAACCAGACAGACGCTTATTTTGGCTGAAGGAACAGTACTTACAGTTATATTACGAGGACGGGAGGTGCCTGGCGCCAACCATGGCGGATGCAATAAGAGTAATGAAAACAAAAATAAACATTGTTAGTACTACTACTGGACAATAATTTTCTAATTTTATGACTTACGTCCTTCGCATTTGTATTAGGTGTTTGGTGGAAGACGCTGGTCATCCACGGCCTCACAAGGAAACATGTCAGATACTCCTCCGTTTAGACGAACAGCATCAGTGAAATTTAGGAAAAAACGTTCTCTTGCCAATATTCATATGATTAAGGTAATGTCGAAATACGTTTTCTGTGGAAGATGCGTACATTCTGCCACTTATTCCATCGTTTTTGTCTATTGTAGGAATCTTTTATAAAAGGAGTGGATCACGGACCCGCTGAAATCCTTCATAGACCACCAAGTCCTGCAACACGTCCAAAAACAGAAGTGGGAGAGGGGTCTAGTCCGTCAACACCGCCGCATCCACATCCACAGTCAATAACTCGGATCAAGAGTGCCATGTCTATGGTTCCAACTCCCATTATGGAAGGCTCACCATCGCCCCAAGCTCGTGTATCTGCCCTCACACATGAAACCAGGCTCAGCTTCCCTAATTTCGTCGCTTTGTTTCAAGCCTTTAGGTATGATCACACCCTCGTTTTGATCCACGTTGTTAGTAGACAATGTTTCTAATGGAATGAAAGTGAAAGAATCTTCTGAAGACCTGGCGAATTTTATAATCTAACTGCTCTGAATTTCAGCTTACGTTCACGAAAAGACCTGCGTGACCTTTTTGATTCCATTGCGACGTTGCGGACTGATGGTGCAACAGAGTCATCACAGCCAGATTCTCCTGAGCGTAGCCATTCATCCTCTGCATCGGGTGAGCATATGACTAGTTATTATTAATTAGTTTCAGTCTTGGGAGTATTTTTGAAAATATTCATCATGAATGAAATCTGGAATGGTTTGCAGGGGCAACTCCGAGGCATGCTGTGAAAGTGAGCAGTACGTCCACTTCCGTTGTTGGAAGTGCGGGTAAACCGGAAAGCAAATTTATCTATGATGCCATCGCCAGTGCCAGCATTGTTCAGAATGGAGCCGGAGTTGAAACTTCTAGGAGCCGAGTACTGACACTGTCAGCCTTCGTCAGCTTTCTTAAAACTCAACAGGGAGAACGAAAGTCTGAAAGTGATGTCAAATGCATAATTGAGGTAGGGTTACTTGTCTTTCCTACAGACACAGCTATGATTTACTAGTCATTCCATTGAAAAAACTGATGAGAGTGAATTATTTTTGACGTAATTTTTTTCTTTCAGAGATTTGAACCTGACGCGCAACTGAAATCTCAACACTGTATGTCATTTGAAGGTTTCGCACGTTACATGGTGTCGGGAAATAACCTGGCATTTGTGAGTGAGAGGATAATGCCTGAGGAGTCGGAGCTGGATCATCCCTTCGCTCATTATTACATTGCTGCTTCCCACAACACTTACCTGACTGGACACCAGCTGAAAGGGGAATCATCAGTTGAGTTGTACAGCCAAGTCTTGTTAACGGGCTGTCGATGCGTCGAGTTAGACTGCTGGGACGGAGATGATGGAGATCCAGTGATTTATCACGGACACACGTTCACCACCAAAATCCCATTCCGTCAAGTAGTAGATGCTATCAATAAAAGTGCATTTTTAGCCTCATCCTACCCGGTGATATTATCGATTGAGAACCACTGTTCCCTGCAGCAGCAGGCTAGAATGGCCATGATATTTCAGTCTGTGTTTGGTGATAAACTAGTGACACGTTTCATGTTTGAGGCGGACTTTACGGATGAGCCCTGTCTCCCCTCTCCGTCACAACTTAGGAACCGAATTTTGATCAAGAATAAAAAATTACATGCCGAGATTATCCCGAATCCTGCGATACATTCCGTTTCTTCGCAAGCAACCGCAACCAACCCTCCGGTTCGAAACAGATCCGGCAGTCGTCCTCAGTCAGGGAGGACCAATAGCATTGTCAGCCAAGTAAGTGGAGGGTCCATAAATGACGAATATTCGGATGATGATGTAGAATCCGACTACGAGGATGAAATTCCTGATGGTAATTTAGAAAATTCCGATATTTGAAGCGCATATTTGAAACAAATTTGCCTAGAGATTTTAACGTCATAATTTTTACTTTTCTAGAACGCCTTGTTGTGTCTCGTCAAGCCTCAGAACAGGCTTTACCGGTTACACCTAGAACAGACTCCCTTACTAGTCAAGAATCGTCTTTGAAAAGTGCCAATGCCAAGCGGTTGACTGCGATTCAGGGTGGTCCGAATGCTCCGATAGTGTCCAGTCAGTATCAGACCGAGAAGGGTGATTGGATCGTGGAATTGGAAGATTCAGTGCCAAAAACGAAAAAGCAGAGTAGCCAAATAGCTCGGGAGCTTTCCGATTTAGTCATTTACGTTCAGGCGATCAAGTTTCGCGGCCTGAGCACCCTCAGTCCCAGTAGTTCCGTGCGAAATAAGGTGCTACAAAAGAAAATTATTCTGCCACCTGGTAATCCTCCAACTAGTCTACCTGTCACTCCCACGTCCTCCAACATTTCGGCCTCTAATTCAGAACATCATCCAAGGAGAGTTATCAGCAATCATCCTGTTTACCAATGCTGCTCCATAAATGAAAATGCGGCAAAGAAATTGTGTCGTAAGCAGCCGCTGCAGGTATTGGCCCACACTGAAACACAACTCATCCGAGCCTATCCCGCCGGCATGCGTATCGATTCGTCAAATTTCAATCCACTCATCTTCTGGAGCTTCGGCTTTCAAATGGTCGCTCTCAACTATCAGACAGAAGATGCCGCTCTTCACATGAATGCAGCCATGTTCGAGCAGAATGGTCGTTGTGGCTACGTTCTCAAGCCAACCGTAATGTGGGATCGGAACCATGTCATGTACAGGAGATTCAACCCTTTAGAGAAGGAATTTGATGGACTTCACACAGTTCATTTGCACCTTACAATAGTATCTGGCCAGTTCCTCTCACCATCAAACTACCAGGCCAGCCCACAGGTTGAAGTAGAGGTGATTGGTATTCCAGCAGATTGTGCCAAGCAGAAGACCCGTATTATTCCACGAAACGCATTGAATCCAATGTGGAATGAGACCCTGAGCTTCACCATCCAGTTTCGAGATTTAGCCTTTTTACGATTCACTGTAGTAGATGGAGCTAGTGGTGGCGGTGGGAGTGGGCATACTATTTCTCAAAGGGTTATACCTCTACGAGGAGTCCGGCCAGGATATCGCCATCTTAGATTACGAAATATTCACAATCAACCTCTGCCCGTGTCCACACTATTTATTCATTCAAGGCTGGAGGAAGAAGGGGAGGAGGTTGGACTCCAGAATGGAAACAAAAGTCTGTCCAAGGAGGACTCTTTCTCTTTAGGGATGAATCCATTATTTGAAGGTATAATCATCAATTCAAATAATCGCCAGAAGCTTTTTAAAATCTGAAATAATTATTGAAACTCACAATGTCTTGTGTAGGTTCTCCTTTGATGGGTCAAACACCAATAAAATCGTCAGTTCCACTCAAACGGCGCATGTTCTTCCTGGTCGTCCACGGTGTTGTGCTCGACGAACCGTACACCATTTTGAAAGTAACCCAGGACACGACCGCAGCCGAAGTAATCAGCAACGCTTTGCAGAAGAGCGGTAGAGCGGCAGAATCAGCGCGGGAATACGTTCTAATCGAAGAGGTTGCACGAGGTTGGGATGCCAAAGACAAGGATTTGCCACCAACGCAAAGGGTTCTTGATCCATGTGAAAAGCCACTTCAGGCCCAGTCTCAATGGAAAGGAGATGGAAAGTTCATTCTGAAACGGACTGGAAATGATCCAAGCAGTAGGGCTTGGTTGTCCTCTATATCCGCCCGTGGTGGTCGCTTCGCTGCTGATGGAACCCGTGGGGACAAAGGAAGCCGAGATTCTGACGATATGAGACAATGGGGAACGGATGACAACTTCCTAGTTTGCGTTCATAATGTATCACCTGAAATACCATACGCCATTCTGAAGGTAACTTTGTTCCGTATAATTATTGTTGTCCTGCTTCGTCATGTTCTAACGCCCTTTTGATGTTTGTATGCAGGTTCCTGTAAAAAGCACAGCTCAAGACATAATCGCTCAAGCATTCGTCAAGGCGAGGAGGTTAGAAGATCCGTCTAAATTCGTCTTAGTCGAAGAGCTAGAGCCTATGGTACCTTCTACCTCATCAGTGGGTACTTCCGAATCTGCCGGCTCCTTCCGTAAAAAATCTTCTATGAAAGGCAGTAATAGAGTTCTGGATGATAACGAAAACATATACGAAGTGCAGTTAAAATGGAATACAGTCGGCAGGTATACTTTCCATTCAATTACCTTTACTCTCCAGCATCATTACTTCAGCTCTCAGATACAAGTTTTAAGTCATTTTTCACATGAATTCATTGTTTTTGTGTTCAGATTCGTCTTACGCGAACGAAAACAGGCCTCCTCCATGTTTGGAGGTACTCCCAGTTCAAGTCATAGTACACCCCATTCAAGTTCATCAGAGAAAGGGAAGCAACAGCCACAACAGCGAGGCATTCGTGCTTCAACACTAGCTCGACTGACTAAGCTGAAGCTGAACAGGAATGGAAATCCTAAGCACCGAGAGAAGGCTCGGCAGTACTTGACAGAAAGACATGCTCTGAGCTTACATGAATCTTCAGGTCAAACGACAAGACCGAGAAAGGCTCGACCCCGGCGAGCGGCGCATTCAGAAGGGGAGACACTATCCGATGAAGAACAAACAGATGCAGATTTTAAAGCTACAGTCGCACGTCTCAAGAAAGTATCATTGCGGAAGTTCCGCATGTGGAAATCTTGAAAGGAAACAGTCCAAATATTATTATTCATGAGGAAAATGGATAGTCAGTTAATCTAAACTTGTCATTGAAGCCTGGTGGCTTGGCAGATTCTGAGTAACATGCACATATCTAGATTATCAACAGAAAATAATCCTCCTACGACCTGTTACTACTATGATTATTTTTACTACTGTTCCGACAAGAGGCACTAATGTAATGCTGCGCATCCTGTGCTCTTTATCAGTTGGACTACAGAAAAAGATGCTTTCCTTTGCGGAAGGAAATAATATTTCTTTATAATGCGTTATCGCTTCACTATCACACCTTAGATTGGATATTACAGGTGGGACAGGTCCAAGAAGACCTTTCGGAAAACTGTTTATTACAAGACCTAGCTCATTAGTTCTTCTGTAACATTCATATCCTATTTGTTGTGGTGAAAGTGCCACGATGATGAAATACATATATAATTATTATTATTATAGAAGAAAAACGAATGCAATTAGTATTGTGAAGATGTTATCCAAAGAGTTGCTTATGAACTTATTGTGAGACTCATTTTGAGTTACTCGGGATGCATCTATCTACATCTATCGTTGGAAATCTGTGATATCGTGGATGAGTATTCAATTACTGATTATTATCATCAACAATCATTCTTCTTAACTAAGGTCCTAAGTATATTACTTGACCACAGAAGAAGAACAATAATCTACTAGTAATATCTTGTACTAAAGTCTAAGCTTCTAATTAGCTCTCAGCAGGCTAGCTCTCATAATAATAATGTAATATATTTATTATTATTATTATTATTATTATTATTGCAGTACTACTACGTGCACTCTACTACTCATCTGGCTTAAATACTTTTACTGCTGTCAGGTACATAACATGATATGTTTACATACAAAATGTAATTATAGTACTACGGAAGGAATCGTTATTTCCCACATCTAATACTATAAAGTACCGAAAAAAGTTTAACCCAGTGCCCTTAAAACTGACCGTGAGGATGCGTAATTAAATAATTAGCAGTAGTACTTTATTACCATCATTCACAACGTTGTTATGCACACAGACACACACATGTCCGCGGTCTTCAAAATTACTGTGATTCCGTAAACCCTTTCGTTCTGTGTATGCTCTCGCTGGATGTTGTCGCATAGCTCTTAAAAAGTCCTTCAGGTACTCAATTTTAATAAAAATAATAATAAAGTATCCCTATACTTGAGCACCTTTGTTGCTACATGGTGCTGTTGTGGTAATCTACTGTGGTGTGGTAGTGCCACTGTACATTTGTTCATTCGTTCATTTTGGACACGCTCGTATGATAGCTATAGGAGGGAGTAAATAAATAATAAATATCCCCTCATTATTTGGGGGGCACTGGGTTGTTGTCGTTGTGTGTGGAACTATATACATAGCAGTATTATTTGCTCATGAGGTGAGCAGGAGCAGGTAAAGTTTGCTAAATTTTCTACGACTCACAACTTTTATTGTTGTTGTAAAAAAACCATATGTAATAAATAGATAGGGAGATAGGAGTGTGACGGAATGAGGGAATGTGGTTAACAGTATGATGAGATGATACTATACTACTTACGATAATGTTAAGTCATTCGTTAAAAAAATGTCAGTATGATGACGTACAAGTTTTTCGTACTGTATATAAGCTGGTCTGAGACCATATATTATTACAAGTTGAATCAATTTAGGTACTTTTATATATCATAACCATTATCATCCTCATCATCATAATCATCATGAGCGTCTATAAATTTTGTGTACCTTGGACATGTGCGGGTTTTAAGTTTAAATTGGGATCCTGCGGTCGTTGTTCTTCTTCAAATGTATGTAATTATTATTAGAAGGTAGTCGTTGAAACGTTCTATGTTGACGTGATTCTGTTAATATTATTCATGCTCACCGTTACTACACAATGTACAGCAGCTCTTATGCTCGTTGATGCACCCCTGGCGCCCTCTGCAATAGTGTTTTCCCCCCGTAGTGTGTAACAATTAGCTAGCGCATATGAGTAACTAGTACGAAGTACCACTACTTGCTATTCTACCATACTGCAGTTTGCGCCAGGCCAGTCATCATCATGTGAGTTAATTATGGCTGGAGGTCCGCATAGTCGGTAAACACGAAGGCATTTGGAATCGGCCATTCCGACTGCCATTGTGTGGAGGACATGTCCTATACTATCGTACTGTTCATGGTTATGATTCATGTTTGCTGCAAAAATATTGTTCTGTTCTCTATTTGTTTCCAATACTCATTCAGTCAATAGAAGATACTACAATTTTAAGACATACGCCGGAAGAAGCTCTCGACGATCTTTTTTCATTTTTACGGACCTATTATTATATGAAATGAAGACAGGTCCATTCTGGCCTGCTTTCCAAACCCCTTTACGTAAAATGTAAGCTATGCTAAAGAAGAGCTGTTTTTATTACCATTAACTAATATCAAATGCGATTATCACTTTGAGATTCATTGGTCTCTTCTTGTCCCTGGTTGGTACAGTTGTGATAGACCGAGTTGTCAAAACCCCATGTGTCCCCATCTCAAGTGAACAAACGTTAGAGGAATCGTTTTATGAAACAAAATAAATTATTTGTGATGTATGAAAAATGACACAACGCATTTTTACAAGTCATCATGATCGACGATATTGAAAAAATCCAGCAGAGCGACGATTTGGATGCTAATTATTGCTATTATTGCTGTAACACTAAGAGATTCCCGTGAGGGGGTATCCACAGTATTGCAATGATTACTGGGGGATGAGATGTGAGCAAATATGTGTCATTGTTTTGAATGCACGTAAGATGATCACAAGTGTATGCGTCAGTTAAGAAAGTGATTCTGAATCCTGGGTCTTTTGTCATGGAATATGAGTACAATAAAGAATGAATGGATGTGATCAATTATAATTTACTACGATCCCATAATTTTTCATGGTCAAGAGATCATAATGGTTTACAGGTTCTGTTCATCATCTTAAGACATTACTTTGAATAATGTGAGGAATTAATGTGAGGATATTTAAAATTTGTGCAGTCATTAAAATCACGAGAACGCGGAACTGTGTTCACAAAGGGGATGATAAACATTTTCAGGTGGGACAGTATGACATGGTTTGGCTTGGCATTGCAACCACAAGAACAGCTTTCACTTGCAGCTGGGCAGGTATAGTGGAGACTGGAATGAGTGGATGCTGCAGTATATAGTGAGCTGAAAGGAAATCAAAGACAATCAAGCACAATAAGAGCATAAATTTAATCGCAAATGAGCTTCAGTCTGTGATAAGAGCTGGATGAAGAGATTTATACAGCCAAATTAATTTTAAGCATCAAGTTCGGCACTGCACAATTTAATCTCGATATAAATGCGGAGTCTCTCCACACACCTTTACAGGTGAATGATAATTGGTAATCAAACCAATACAAGTCGGACTTCCTTCAATAGAGTAACAGCATGTATGCATGCGTTACTCACTGGAACATTTCCCTTCCGTCTTTGTCCCCTTTTGCGTTCTAATGTTGGTGTTTAAGCTTTTGTAGCTTAAACATAGCTGGTTTTAACGTAAGGGAGCAGAAAGCGGAATGTCAACAAGTAATGACTTTGTCCAGTACCACAGTCAATAAAATAGAACGAATGGTCGAAATTACTGCGAAGATAAACACGGCGAATGGCCAGCCAACCCCGTTTCGCCCATGTGAATAGTCCCTACGTTTTCGGGGTGTACTGAAGAATAAGCTACTTTTTTTTTCACAATGCGACGAGTCCCGAAGGGCATTAATTGTACTACTCGTGTCAGCTATCAGGTGACGGTTTGGAGAGCTTGATGTTGTTTCTACCCGACAATAAATTTCACGGTCATCCATTACAAGTTGCAGTTGGAGTCTCCCAGTTCAAGAGGTGACATTGGAATCTGTTCATCTGTCTTAAATTTGCCACCACGTTACAGTTTGGGAAACTTCTTGTACGTAGTTAACATTTAGAGGAACAAAATTGTGAGCAGAGGCTTTCGCCATTCATCAATCACTTTCGCATATTCTTGGTGTAATCTGTGAGCGTCTTCGTGTTCCTACTTTCTCGTACTTTCGTCCTGGTCAAGTTCATAACATCTTACAGAATTTCCTCGCAAACGTTCATCATCAGTAATCACTACGTGTTGCCAGCCATAATGGTGTCTAACGGTGGTATTAAAGGTGCTCCGAATGGAAACGCCGAAAATAATGAAACTTTCCAATGGGAGGAACATTTCACCATGGAGACATCAGAGGAGGATCTGAACTACACCAGGCAGGTCAACCACACCTTTGTAGAGCCGAAGTTAGCAAATGATTATCTCAATCTCTCGATACTTGTATTCGCATCCCTCCTGATGCGATGTTCAGCATGTTAATTTAAATTTTTTGAATATTTTAAGGCGGTTCCGGCCCCACGTTTGTCTTAGAAAAAAACAT